>JAVJIF010025238.1:0-89051 GCA_038442645.1 Agave tequilana | reverse complement strand
ATAGGCCACTGTACTTCACAGGGTATATTGGATCGTCTGAAGTAAGCTACATTCAAGTAAATTCAGGTTTCGCATTGACATTATGCCTCGTTGGGTCATGCAGAACTTAGGATCCCCACCCATCGATTAAGTGCCACCTAACTACCATCAATGGTTTCAACGCCAAAGGTAAGCGCCCAACGGGAAAGATCAAACTTAAATGTCAGATTAGGGATCTGTGATCTGAAGTGACATGCTATGTGATTGACGCCGACACTTCATACAATTTGCTATTGGGACGACTATGGATCCATCGTAACTCTATCGTCCTCTCCACTCTCCATCAAGTCATGAAGTATTTGATGGAGAAGGGAAAGTCCGAATGTTGATCGTCAAAAGGCATCCATTTAAGGGGGTAGAGAACTATTTCACAGACTCCCTCCTGTACTAGGATTCTCTAGAGACGAATGAGAATCGACAGCCAGAGGAGCCAGACTCTGGTAATGAAGCTGACACTGAACCAGAGGCGAAGAAGAGTACCTTTGGGAATTAAATCCACTTGTAACGAGCATTATAAGCTCGATGTTAATAACATCGCCAACTAAGAGTTGAATTTGGCTTACTTTTCTGTGTTTCCTTCTGATTCAGTACATCGGACACTAGGACCGATGTGGATGACACCCCTGATCGGCAATAGATGTGCTGACATCATTGTATGTACCGGTGAAGTCATCACTCATGATGTACCAAGATGTCGTGATGCGCAAGAATCAGTATTCATGTCTCAGCAAGGCACAAAAGCCAAAAACTAATTCTTTTCAGAAGAATCAAATCCGAATTAATGCCTCGTGAAGACTCAGAAAGCGAGAATGAATCCCCTCAATTCACCCATTATGAGCCAAATGTACTCAGAATGATGGAGAACATGGGGTACGATTTAGCAGATGGTCCTGGCCTAACTTTGGTAAAGAAGGAGAACACTACTTTGATCCTTCGTTCCAAAATGGAAGACTCCCGATTATTATCATCGAACTCGTAGGGTTGGGCTGTGTCAACTCCAATCTCATCGGTCTCTGAGTTTAAAGAGTCGTTATATCATTACCATTCATCAGGCACGTCATCGTAGGATCAGATGTTAGTATCGACAACATCTTCAAGGAACTTTCGGTAACATGGCTTCAATGAGCCACCCGGAAGATGGAGATGAAGAAATGATCCAATCAGATACATATCCTTGATCAAACACCTAAACGCTCTCTGGGATTTCGCTTTAAAGTAACGTGACCACCCATAAAGGATAAGGTAACCCAGGTCAATCTGGAAGATGAGGTTAATCCTAAGCCCATCTTTATAAGCGAAAGCTTATCACCCTCTGAGAAGGAAGATCTAATATCCCTTGTTGCGAGAGTGTATAGATGTTTTTCACTTGGAATTATAAGGATATGCCTGGGCTTGACCCTCTGGTGGTACGCATCGCCTCAATATCAATCCGGATGTGAAACCAGTCAGACAACAATGACGGTTCCTTTCAGAAATAATAGAAGCATCGAGTCGGAGGTCAAAAATCTTGTAGACTCTGGTTTCATCAGGAGAGTAACACCCTGATTTGGTAGCCAATATCGTCCCTGTGATCAAAAAATGGGAAGATCCAGATTTGCATTGATATCACGATCTAAATGAGGCCTTTCTTTCATCACAGATGTTATAATTGACAACACGTGTGGTTTTGAATGAATGTCTTTTATGGATGGATTCTCAGGATACAATCAAATCATGATGTACCCTAATGATGAAAAGCATACATCTTTCAGGATGCCATTGGGGGTGTATTGCTATACTGTCATGCCCTTCGAATTTAAGAACGCGGGGACAATATACCAGAAATCTTGAATGCAATTTTCTACGAGCATATACGCAAAACTGTGGAGTGTTACATCGACGACATTGCAGTAAAAAGCCGAGCTAAGGGTGATCACATAGCAGATCTGAATATAGTATTCGATATCATGTGGGCACACCAATTAAAGATGCCCCATCAAATCCTTCCAGGGGTAGCCAGCGATAAATTCCTAGAATTTATAGTGACATCCAAAGGAATTTACCTCGATCCAGAGAAAGTCCACACTATCCAAGAAATACAATCTCCAAGGAATCTCAGAGGGCTTAGAGGGTTGCAATGGCGACTAGTATACATCCGGAGGTTTATCTTAAATCTCTCAGGAAGATGCAAACCCTTCACCAGATTAGTGAAGAAAGGCGTCTCATTTATTTGGGACAATGCTTGCCAACAAGCGTTTGAGGAAATCAGCGGTACCTCATGCAACCACCTGTCCTTATAGCTCCGTGTCAGTAAAACCTTTTTCTGATATAAGTTCGAGCGATGGATCATTCTTTACGAGCATTGCTAGCCCAGAATAATCTCTCGGAAAGGGTTGCAAGTGCGACTAGCATACATCTGGAGGTTTATCTCAAATCTCTCGGGAAGACGCCAACCCTTCACCAGATTAATGAAGAAGGGTATCTCATTCATTTGGACAATGCTTACCACAAGCGTTTGAGGAAATCAAGCGATATCTCACGCAACCACCTGTCTTTACAGCTCTGGTGTCAGAAAAACCTTTTCTAATATACGTTCGAGCGATGGATCATTCTTTAGGAGCTTTGCTAGCCCAGAATAATGATCAGGGATACGAGCAAGCAACTACTATCTGAGTAGAATCACGATCGAAGCCGAACATCGGTACAACCCGATCGAAAAAATATTTGGCATTGGTGTTCACCGTCCAGAAAATGTGACACTACTTGGTGGGAAACTATAAATGTCATATCAAAAGTCAATCCTTTAAGGTTGCTTATGACAAAGCCATCATCACTAAATGGTTGGTTGGTAAAATGGGCCATATTGCTCTTTCAATATGAGATGCAATTCCTGTCACAAAAGACTGTGAAGGGGCAAGTGGTGGCAGATTTTCTGGCTGAGCATCCAGATCTAAGAGTGACTAAACTTTATAAAGATCTCCCAGACGAGGTCGCTGAAGTTTGTTTGACCCAGACATCTTTCGAAGGTCAGGTATGGCAACTCTTCTTTGATGGTGCATCAAGAACGGGTCCGCGAGGAAATGTCGTAGCTGGAGTGGGGTAGTACTTATCTCCGCACGAATTTATCTTGTGTATTCTCATTACCGAGCCATATTCTAATAATGTAGCAGAATACAACGCTCTCTTAATCGGCATGCAAATCGCCGATGAGCTTGGCGTTAAAAATCTCAAAGCATATGGTGACTCTAAGCTCATCGTTAACCAAGTTCGCTGGAATTCCAAGTCAAACATGAAGATTTAGTATCCTATTACAACACAACTATTTACATGGCCAAGAGGTTCAGAAAGTTTTACATTGATCATGTAACTCGCCAACAAAATACGCACGCAGATATACTGGCGTCCCTCGCTGCTTCATTGGCTCTTCCAGCCAGAGCAATAGGGAAAATGCTCGTCTACAGCGATGACCTGTGTTGCCTAAGATTTGCTTTTGATGACCACCATTAGCCGACAGGAGACCGTCAAGTCAAAGAAGCCCTAGAGACTTCAACAGGTCCAGAGCTTAGTGATTGGCGATTCCCGTACATCGACTATACATTGTACGGCATCTTTCTTGATGATCCTTAAGAGGTTCCTGCCATTAGAAGGAAAGCTTCTAAATTCTATTATAATGCGATCACATGAACACTACATCGCCGATCACATGATGGGATCCTCCTCCACTGCCTGTCACAAAAGGAGCACAAGAAGTGCTTAAATAAGCACATGACGACATGTGTGGAGCTCATCAGCCCGGCCTGGAGCTTGGGTATCGAATCCGAAGACTGGGGTATTACTGGCCAAAGATGATCCCTGACGCATCGCTTACGCCAAACGATGTCACGCCTGCCAGGTCCATGGTGACTCCATCCACTAGGCATTAGGGCATCTTCACCCTACAACTTCTTCTTGGCCATTTGAGATGTAGGGATAGATGTGGTTGGTCCTATAAGCCCATCTTCTCCAAAGGACATCGGTTCATCCTAGCCATAACTAATTAATTCTCTAAATAGGCTGAAGCTATTCCCTTGAAGGAAGTAAAGACATCTGACATGATCAAGTTCGTTAAATATCATGTCGTTTACCGCTTTGGCATGCCACGACGAATTATCCATGATAATGGGCCTCAATTCGTCAGCCAAGCCTTTCAAAGGTTCTGTAATAAGTTCAGAATTCAGAACGTGTCTTCAACGGCATATTACTCAGCCGCCAATAGCCTTGCAAAAGCTTTCAACAAGACTATTGGAAAGATTCTCAAGAAATTCATCTCAAAAAGTCAACGTGACTAGGACGACAAATTAGGTGAATGCTTATAGGCTTATTGCACGACGATTCGAACGCCGACAAAAGCTACACCGTTTTCTTTGGTATATGGTGTGAAGCTATACTCCCACTAGAAATTTAGATCACATCTCTACGCATCGCCTTACAACAGACTGACAAACGAGGAGAAGCGTCAACTGTGACTCCAAGAGCTGGAGGCTTTGGATGATAACGCCTGCAAGCTCAACAACAGATCGAGCTCTATCAAGCTAAGAATGCCAAGGAGTGGACTTTCAAGAAGGGTGACCTAGTCTTAGCCGTCAGAAGACGTATGGTCAAGACGCATAAGACCAAGGAAGTTCCAGCCTAAATGAAAAGGACTGTTTGCAGTGGAGTCAATTTACTCAAATGGAGCATGTCGCCTTATAACCTCAGACGGTGATACGCTTATGATGCCAACGACAAATTCTTGAAGAAATACTATCCTTGATAGCATTCTTCTCCTGATCAGGTTAATACTATACCTCTGATTGAAACTCCAGATCCAAGATAAACGCAAAGAAAAGCTTCTTTCTTCTATCACTAAATCATATCACGGTCAATCAGTGTCGAACCGATCAAACGCTATTAACATCATGATGCATGATGTAAACACTGAAGAAGAAACCAAATGCAAGACTTTGATTTAGCCTTCTCTAGGGTATCTATGAATATTTGACGCCTCTGACGGCTAAGGATAGAGGAAAATGTTGCCTTTTAAGTCCAACATAAGTCTTTGACAACTCATCATGCTGAGGGGAATAACATGGCTAGTCCAACTCAAACGTTAGTTGGTAGAGGCACAGCAAATCTGTTAATAGCTGAGGGTTTGCTAGAAATCCTAAAGGATTTGTCTCATCCTCTCCTCCAAAATCTCCTACCAATTCTCTCCCATGGAATGGTAGGGCCACAAAAATACTTGGATTCATTTCTCTAACGGAATGAGATGGGACTTGTCACATTAACAGTAAACCTCTGACAAGCCAGATTTTTCGATCCCCAGTGGATTCAGTCAAGTTAATATTAAACCTCTGACAAAAGAACTCATTTAAAAATCTCTGTTGTTATGTTAATATTACACCTTTAACGATGAGTCTCCCATGTCCCTAGAAAATCAACGATTGCCACGTTAATATTACACCTCTTAATATTCATTTTATTTTCCACTAAAATCTCCTACCAATTCTCTTTCATAGAGTGGTAGGTTCACAAGCTCAATCACTACTATGTTAACACTACACCTCTAATAGTGAAAAGTTTCAACACTCCCCAGCGAATACAAACTTTTACTTGTTGCTCCCTTACATAGAGTCACAAGTTTTCAAATTTGTCAAGTTAATACTACACCTTTGACATTCCAAACTCCACTTGTCAATTCTCATTAATAGAATGACAAGTCCTCAAAATTGCTCATATCGCAAACCAATTCTTGTCAAGTTAATACAATACCTCTGACATTCCAAACTCCACTTGTCAATTCTCATCAATAGAATGACAAGTCCTCAAAATTGTTCATATCACAAATCAACTACTGTCATGTTAACATTACACCTCTGACAAGTTACTGTTAAGTTTAACACTACACCTCTAACAGTGATTAAGTTATTGTCAAGTTCAAAATTAAACCTCTGACAGTTACTTATCCTCAGGCTTCCATGCCAAGTTGAGATGAGCGACGCTACCACACCTCTAGTATCTAGTTCATTGTTAAGTTCAACAATACACGTATGACAATGACTTTCTCTCGAACTTTCATATCGAAGTCGAGATGATTAATGTCAAGTTCAAAATTACACCTTTAGCATTATCTCTACTATCAAGTTAACACTACAACTATGACAGTGGCATTTTTAGTTTTCCTAAATGAAACTGAATTTTTGCAGAGCTAAGTTAACATACACATCACACCTCTAGCTCGCATCCTTGTCAAGTTAATATCACACCTCTGACAAGATATAATATAACCCGTTGAGTTAATATTACACCTCTAACAGTAAAAATTCTTCTAGATCCCCAATGGGTCTAGTCTTACTTGTTATTCTCGTCAACATAATAGCGAGTCCACTTAAATGCACTTTAAGTTAATACTATACCCTTAACAGTATTTCCATCAAATCTCTAGCTGAGTCCTAATTACATTAATATTAAACCTCTAATGAATACTCAGTTATAATCCTCTGTGGGGATGAAAATTTCACTTGTCATTCTCATCTATGATTGGAAAGCCCACAGAAATCATCCACTCCTGTCAAGTTAAATATCACACCTCTAACATAATCTTAAATTCCTTAAATGGAATTTTTTAACTTTAACTTGCTAAGTAAATATCACATTTCTAGCAAATCAAAAAGATATCATTTATATTTGTCTGATTTTCAATACAAAAAGAAAGTCAAGACATATAACAAGACAAGAAAAAGTGCCACTTTTATTGATATTCAAAACATGTGAAAGTGATACAAGACGTTCTCTATACAATAAGATTGAGTGTTATACAAAGGACAAAAAGTACAAGAAGTCCCTTTACTCAGTGAAAGGTTGCACTCACTCCTTAAAACATCAAAGGTACATGAAACTCTTCTTGACTGCGGCAAGGAAAGTGGATCGACTTCTTCTCTTCTTGAGAACAATAGTGTTTCTCGAGGTCGAAATGTAGGGGACGTAAATCACCTAGAGGGGGGTGAATAGGTGGTAATGCTAATCTAGAAATTAAATGCTCTAAATGCGGAAGCTTAAACAAATTATTGCAACACACTTAGTACAACACACAAGTGTAGCCGAATTCCCCGTGAGGGCTCTGGACTAACTCCTCTTGATTCCCCTTTAATGGGTTGAGGTGCTATGTGAAGCTCTTGTGGTTAAGTACAAGTGAGGCACACACACAAACAAGCAAAGCATATAAGGACGATAAGCAATATGAAATGATGTAAGGCACAAATGCAAGCAAGTATGAATGATATGACAATATGAATAATGCTATGCACAAAATAAAGAGAGAGAGGGTTAGAGAGATAATGGATCAAACGCTAACAACAAGATATGTTTCGAGGTTCGAGCACCCAGCTCTACATCCCCGCCTACACCACCGTGTAGGATTTCCAATCCACTATCTCCCCACGAGGGAACCTCTACCGAAGAGGATTTGTTACAACACAAGGAGTACCAAACTCCTCTCTCAATACAAACACCACCTCACACAAGAAGGGTAGGCCCTTAGTCAAACAACAACCGATCCACCTCACACTTGAGGGATACAAACCAACAACCAACTCCACCTCACCAAGAGGGAGCAAACCACAATCTCCACCTCTACCAAAGAGGGAGCAAACCAATCACCCGATCACCTCTACCAAAGAGGGATACAACAAGAACAAGGGTGTTTACAACAAGTGGTTCCAAGACCACAAACTCAATCTCTCTTTTTCCTCTTTTTCCACAAAACAAGATCCTAATAGAATAGGATAGAAGACAAGGCTCAAGTGTGGAAAACAAAGTGTTTAATCAAAGAAAAACTCTTGAGAAAATACCAAATAGATAGAAATGAAGAACAAGAAACCAATTCCCAAAACTTGTTTTCTTGAAAAATAACAAAACACTTTAAAAACAAATAAGATGGATCTTTTGGCTCTTTAATACTTTTTAAAACTTGTTTTTAAAACCGAGAATGGGAGAAAATCAGCTCTAAAAATCTTGTTAAAAATATTTTTTAAAATTCTTTTTAAGTCTTGTAAAAATGCCCAAAAATAGTTTTATCATATTGCATTGATATATAAACATGTGATAAAAATTTCAACTCAAATATCAAGCATATGAAACTATTTTTGTGTCTATTATTTTTACCAAAATCAAAACTTGTATTTTTATCAAACTTGTATTTTTTCAATAGGAAATTTGATTTTTCCTAAAACTCATGAATAGACTATCAAAATATTTGTTTAAGATATGAAGCATGTATGTATATTGAACATATCTAATATACATAAAAATCATGTAAACTTGTTTGATCAATTATTCATGAAAACCAATCCAAAACATGAAACGTGTGTGTATTGTGTACTTGAGCATATCACTATACTAAGCTTTACAAATGGATCTAAAACACACTAACTAAACTCTAGGATACGTAAGTCTTCTTGATGATCTTCCATCTTCAAGTCGACTCGATCCCAACGTGATCTAACGAGTGCAAAGGTATGATCTTGATGCTCGGGCACCGGAATCACCATGTGAAGGCTTCCAAACTCATCTTTTTGAAACAATCACCAACTAATAACTTGATTAATGATCTGAAACTAAAAACACAAGAATATTAGTAAACATAACTACATGAGTTAATCATCATCAAAACTAGAGTGGAAGGCCTTTGGGCCAACAATCTCCCCCTTTTTGATGATGACAAAACTCATGGAGTTATATATGCATGGATTAAGTTAAGCTTCAAAGAAGCTCCCCCTTAACTCATGCATAACAAAATAAACATAATATGCAATGAAAGCTCTTAAACATGAATGCATAGAAATGCATAAACAATAAAAGGTTCTAAATACCAATGAAATGTTCAAAAACAAAACATGCTCTAGATACCAATTAAAATTAAACTAAATTAAACTTAATATATGCAAAACATAAATGTGCATATATAAAACTTGTTAAACTCTCAAATAATTCTCCCCCTTTTTGTCAATCATCAATAAAGGGGTAAAAACCAAACAAAACAAAATCTTCTCCCCTTTTTAATACAAAGAAACAATCATCAATAAGGGGTAAAAGCAAAAACAAATCAATAAATTTTTCTCGCCTTTTTTTGTTCGAACAAAGACTCAACAAAGGGTTAAAAGCAATAAAACAGTGTTCTCCCCTTTTGTCTAAAACAAAATTTTTGTTACCAATTCTAATATTTTTCATTTTGAACATATGATACTAAATTGAAAATTTTCAATCATAAAGTATGAGAGTGGAAAACAAATACCAATTGTAAACATGAAAAATCGAATTTTTCCTCCCTTTATGAAATACCAACAAACACATGCATAGGCTTGAAATAGGATACCAATTGAAAGTTGAATCAATTGAAGCAAAATTGAAGATCAAGCTTAGCATAAACAAACACATATATATGTATGAAAAATAGATACCAATAGAATTGATATTCTTGGAATTGAAAGCATACATACATACAAACATATATGAGTATACAAGAAAGGTCAAAATTGATACCAATTGAAAGAGTCCAATGATACTAATTGAAAACAATAAGATCAAATGTATATCTCATATTACTATATACCTCCCAATCATGGTTCAAGTTTTAAATGATTTTCATTTTAAAGCATACATGAACATGATCTCCCTTCCAACCGCCCATTGTTGGTAGGGGTTTTCAAAAATAGATTTGAAAACGGGCTTTGTTTGAAAAACTCTACCAAAATGAAGAATCCGTAACTAGTTAAAGGGAAATCTTTTAAACTAGTACGAAATCCTTCAAGTAAGGAATAACAACAAAAAAAAATATTTTTCATGAAACATGAAATCCACATGACACTAAACCACTCAAAACCATTAAGCTCAAACATACTCATGAAAAACACAATCATGAGAACTTTGTAAAAGATGTGAGTGTGCAAGTGTTATGTAAAACACATAGTCATGAAAATTGACAATTAAGCTCAATATTCCTTAAAACACGAAAACATAAAAATCATCAAAACTATTTAATCTTCAAGATATATGTATGTCCTATACAAATTAAAGTATACATACATATCCAACACAACGAGTCCACAAAGATATATGCATGAAGGCATGTGGCTCAAAGGATGTATATGTATAACAATAATTTGGATAAATGAACATATACATGAAGTTAAACATAAACACATGAAAATATGAAAAACTAAATTTTCACCAAAACAAATTTTATTTCAAGGTATATGTATGAATTGTCAACACAATAAGTATACATACATATCCCTAAACACAATTGAGTCCTTATATATAGATTTACATGAAAGGCAAATGACTCAAGGGTATACATGTATATCTTAAGTTTGGTAAAATAGACATATACATGAAATGAAAACACATAAACACAAACAAATTCAAGAATAGGAATACAAGTTTAAAATGCACGAATCATCAAAACTAGACTATACTAGCACATTTAATGGGTTCAAATTAGCATTCAAGCTCAAACATATATAGATTTATTTGTGGCCCACTATATGCACAAGTATAAATCCTAGTCTTAATGAAAACTAACATTCAAACATATATTCAAAACATGAAGCATAAACAAGATATAATCATCATGATAAATTTAAAACATGATTATTATGTAAATTCACATGTTATTAAACCTATGATAAACATGATAGCTAAACAAAGGTGAGAACACTAAAATAATGGTCCATATTAAACATGGGTGTCTCAAAATGCTAAACATGTATGTCAAGGATTTAATAACATGACATTCTCATAATAATCTACAAGCAATAAAACATGCTATATATGATAAACATGGAAAGCATGTAAACAATAATAAGGAGTTAGGAATCGTTACCAAAATAGAAGGCAACTCTCCTTTGTCTCCAAAACATGGTGGTCATCTCCACCAAACTTCCCTTGAAAGTGATGCATCCAATTGATTTCCATGAAGCTCGAACGCATCCACTCCAAGGTACGGCAATTCTCACGTCATGTGAGAGCCCACACCTACATCAAAAATAGGAGGGGTGGTCTTTTGGTACCCATATCTTATTGGGTCCATGGGGGTTAGTACCTTCTCTAACCCAAACAAACTTATTTGCTAAATTTGAAACATGTATACGATCATAGCAAAATTTAGCAAGGTGGCCCTTACGTCCACAATGTGTACAAGTATACCATGAGCATACAAAGTGTGATGGTCCGTGTGGAGCATGTGTATGCCGTGGAGGGTGTGCATGAATAGATGGAACTTGTTTCTTTCGAAACAAAGTTTCCAAACGTGTATGGCCCACTACACATTGGCTCAAAGTGGAGCCCAAACAATCAACACTCTTCTTCAAAACATTTATATCATTTTTAACACTTGAAGATAAAGTGGAACATGCAATAGGTGAAGTGTGTGATACTACCCTAGCATGGCAAACATGTGCATCAATATTATTTTTCAAAATTCATTTTCTTTAAACAAACATCTAAATCATTTGAAATAGAAATTATTTTATTTTTCAAAGCAACATTCTCTTTTAAAACAAAATCAATTTTTGAAGATAAGTTTTCATTTTTCTTCAAAATATTTTCACAATCATTATTGTTTTTCAAAAACTCATTTTCTTTAAGTGCAAGATCAAGTTGAGATTTTAATGAATCCCTCTCATTAGCAATCTCCTCTTTCTCTTGCAAAACAACATCAAGTCTAGCAATCAAATTTTTATTTTCATTATTAGTGCCTAGAATTTTCTTTTTCAAAACTTTATATTTCTCAATTATTTTTCACAAACTAAAGAAAGTTCTTCATTCAAAGCATGGGCATCAACATTATCATCACATGAAGAATTAGAATCAAAACTATCTAGTTGAGTTTCCGATTGTACCTCAAGGGAGTCATTCCCTTGGACCATGAAGCATTGAGATTCGGATTCTCCACTAGATTCCTCCGGTTGGATAGGCAATTGAAGCTCGGAGGTGGTGGTTGTTGTCAACATGTTCCACACTGCAAAGGCGGAATCAAGGTTAGAAACACTCATAAGATAATCTTTAGATAATGTGCTTCTAATGGCCTCAAGGGCTTGTGCATTGGCCCCTATATGATTGCTATTACCAAGATAGCATTCTTGGTAGCGGTAAGGTAAACATGCAAGCCTAGGGTTTGTAGGTAAATGGACATCTTAATCTTCCAAACAACAATATTGGAAGGGTCAAACATAGGTGGGGTCATGAAGTCCATGGTCCAAACTATATGAGTGTGCAAACAAGCAAATGCAAACAAGATTAGCAAACAAAGGATCTCACTCCAAAGATGTTAAGCCTAAGTATCTGGAGCGTAGGCTCTGATACCAATTGTAAATCACCTAGAGGGGGTTGAATAGGTGATAATGCTAATCTAGAAACTAAATGCTCTAAATGCGGAAGCTTAAACAATTATTGTAACACACTTAGTACAACACACAAGTGTAGCCGAATTCCCCGTGAAGGGCTCTGGACTAACTCCTCTTGATTCTCCTTTAATGGGTTGAGGTGCTATGTGAAGCTCTTGTGGTTAAGTACAAGTGGGCACACACACAAACAAGCCAAGCATATAAGGACGATAAGCAATATGAAATGATGTAAGCACAAATGCAAGCAGTATGAATGATATGACAATATGAATAATGCTATGCACAAAATAAAGAGAAAGAGGGTTAGAGAGACAATGGATCAAACGCTAACAACAAGATATGTTTCGAGGTTCGAGCACCCAGCTCTACATCCCCGCCTACACCACGTGTAGGATTTCCAATCCACTATCTCTCATCGAGGGAACCTCTACCAAAGAGGATTTGTTATAACACAAGGAGTACCAAACTCCTCTCTCAATACAAACATCACCTCACATAAGAGGGTAGGCCCTTAGCCAAATAACAACCGATCCACCTCACACTTGAGGGATACAAACCAACAACCAACTCCACCCCACCAAGAGGGAGCAAACCACAATCTCCACCTCTACCAAAGAGGGAGCAAACCAATCACCCGATCACCTCTACTAAAGAGGGATACAATAAGAACAAGGTGTTTACAATAAGTGGTTCCAAAGACCACAAACTCAATCTTTCTTTTTCCTCTTTTCCACAAAAACAAGATCTAATAGAATAGGATAGAAGATAAGGCTCAAGTGTGGAAAACAAAGTATTTTGATCAAAGAAAAACTCTTGGGAAAATACCAATAGATATAGAAATGAAGAATAAGAAACCAATTCCCAAAACTTGTTTTCTTTGAAAAATAACAAACACTTTAAAAACAAATAAGATGGATCTTTTGGCTCTTTAAACACTTTTAAAACTTGTTTTTAAAACCAGAGAATGGGAGAAAATCAGCTCTAAAATCTTGTTAAAATATTTTTTAAATTCTTTTTAAGTCTTGTAAAAATGCCCAAAAATAGTTTTATCATATTGCATTGATATATAAATATTGATAAAATTTCAACTCAAATATCAAGCATATGAAACTATTTTTATGTCTAATCATTTTACCAAAAATCAAAACTTGTATTTTTATCAAACTTGTATTTTTCAATAGGAAATCTGATTTTTCTAAAACTCATGAATAGACATATCAAAATAAGTTTGTTTAAGATATGAAGCATGTATGTGTATTGAACATATCTAATATACATAAAATCATGTAAACTTGTTTTGATCAACTATTCATGAAAACCAAATCCAAAACATGAAACGTGTGTGTATTGTGTACTTGAGCATATCAACTATACTAAGCTTTACAAATGGATCTAAAACACACTAAACTCTATGATACCTAAGTCTTCTTGATGATCTTCCATCTTCAAGTCGACTCGATCCCAAACGTGATCCAACGAGTGCAAAGGTATGATCTTGATGCTCGGGCACCGGAATCACCATGTGAAGGCTTCCAAACTCATCTTTTGAAGCAATCACCAACTAATAACTTGATTAATGATCTGAAACTAAAAATACAAGAATATTAGTAAACATAACTACATGAGTTAATCATCATCAAAACTAGAGTGGAAGGCCTTTGGGCAACAGGGGAGCTTCTGATTCCACCCGACCAACTGGTGTGGGCCGTGATCCTTCGCTTAATGGTAGTTTTCCATAAGAAAGCTGGATCTTCCTTAATCAAAATTGACAAAGAGAGGATCTGAGACCTTACTGGTGACATCCTCTTTTCTATTGCCTTCAAAGACACCATACCCACCAACATACCCACTGTGACCATGATGAACCCAGGGCATTGCTGGTGCGTCATATCCCATAAGGCCTTAATGGGTACTAGTAAACGCGTGGATCCTCCTCGCTCATGGATAGGAGCTCTGACTTCCCGAGTGCTCATCAATCAACAAGCTGACCGATCCAATGTTCTCCCAGGAGCCCGGCAAAGACGTAGGAGACTAACGTGAGGCTGCCAGAACCAGCAAGGAACAAAAACCAAGGGTTAGAATTATGCAAAGACATGAACAGGGAATCTGAGGCACAAACATGAGATTTAAGTCATGAACTCCAGACGCAGAGTTAACTGACGCAGAGAATATAGATCCAACGCAGTCTAGTTTTAGACTTGCGTTTGAGATGTGAGACGCAAGGCATAAATCAAGGATGCAAACGTGGGTCTTAAAAACTGTCTGAGGTAACTCTAAGACGCAGAGTTTGCCACACTCGCGTCTGAGATGCAGGGCTCACCATATTCGCGTCCCAGGACTCAAAAGAGCAGAATTCAAATTTTTTAAGTCAAGAACCCAAACACGAGCTTCATATACACAGCTCATATTTCAAGATCTAAATGCAGAGTCTATCACACTCACCTCTGAAGAATTTGAGACTTAAATTTTGAAGTTAATAAGCTCACGTTTCATCAAGGAATCTGAAAGGCACGTCTACAGAAACATGTCAACCAGATTTCAACAGAAAATTAGGAGATAGAATCTCTTCATGGACAGGGAAGATGAAACTTCAGAGAGACTGTGTATTTCATGACAAAAAAATAGTTCCTACCCGAGGAAGAATTCCCTAGAAATTGGACTTCATGTGTTAAGGCAAGGTTCAGGAGTTAGACTTCATTTGTCAAGGCACAGCCGTAAAAGCACTAACACAATGCTTTTGATCTTGAAATTACTTGACAGTGATAATCCTCGAAGAAGATTGAAGAAAAGGATGGAAGCTTTGAGTTCTTATTGTTCATCAGAACACATGCCTTGAAGGTGTTGGCCCAGAGGCCTTCCACTCTAGTTTTGATGATGATTAACTCATGTAATTATAGTTTACTAATAATCTTGTGATGTTTAGTATTAGATACTTAACCAAGATATTAGTAGGTGATTAGCTTCAACAAAGGTGTTTGGAGCTTTCACATGGTGATTTAAGAGCCCGAGCGTTAAAGTTTATTTCTAGCACTCGTTAGGGTCAAGCTCGGTGGATCACATTTGGATCGAGTCGACTTGGAGATGGCACTCTACAAGAAGACTTCGGTACAGTGTTCAGTTTATGTTTTAGATCCATTATTAAGATTAGATAGTGTGATATGCTCAAGTTCACAACACACACACTTGTTTAAGTTTCATGTTTTGATTTTCAGTTTTTTAGTTTAACCGATCTTGAGTTTCATGAATAGATAGAATTAAAACAAGTTTACATGGTTTTTAGTATTAGATTTATTTTATATACATGTATGCTTCAACTATTTAAACAAACTTTGTTTGATAGTCTATTTCATGAGTTTGGAGTTTTGGTATTTCAACAAAACTTATTTTTAGATTTTAAGTCAAAAATATTGATATATATCTTTATATGTATATTGGATTATATCCATATGCCTCAAGTTGTTTCAATATCATGTTTTTGTATTTGGATGAGTTTTGGACAAAATGATTTTCCATTTTAAAAATTCAAGTTTTGGAAAATACGGATTTTGGTTTTCGGCAAATTTTCATAACACAAAAATGGTTCAAATAGTTTGAAATATGTGTTGAATTTTTTCACACATGTTTGTATATCAAAGATAATTCAAGAAACTACTTTTGTGGATTTTTAGAGTTTTTATGGGATTTTATAGGATAATAAAACCCAGTTTTCAAGTCCTGAATTCAGTCTGCCAGGCTCTGGCGGTCGACCGACCGGTCGACTGGATCAGGAGTCGGTCGACCGAGACGGTCGATCGGATGTGCACAAGACGTGCACAAGGCCATATCAGTTGGCCGGTCGATCGACTGAAGGCACCCACTCTCGGGTTGTCCCGATCGACCGCGCGGTCGACCAGCCAGAGAGCCGTTGCCTCTGGTTCTGGGCACGGTCGATCGGGCGGTCGACCGGCAGGCTCAACGGTCACTTTTTTGACCGTTGGCCGGTCGACCGGTCGGTCGACCGGAAGGTCAATTTTGACCTTTCTGCTAGCCAATGGGCAGATTCTTTTGGGGCCTACGTATACCCCATTTGAGGGCTGTTTTGGATAAAATTTTTAGAGAGAAAATTTTCATACTCCTTAAGTGTTTTTAGCAAAAAGTTTTTAGGTTCAAATTCTTTTCTCTATTTGTTTTAAAGTGTTTGTTATTTCAAAGAAAATTGTCTTTTAGAAATTTATTTTTGGTCTAAAAGTTCTATATCTATTTGGAGATTTTTTCAAGTGATTTTCATTGTTAAAAACACTTTGTTTTTCTCACACTTGAGTTTATCATCCTATCATCTCTATAGGATCTTTGTTTTGTGAGAAAGAGATTGGTTTGTGGTCTTTTGATCACTAAGTTGTAAACCTCCTACTTTGTGTTATCCCTCTTGTGTAGAGGTTGATTTTTGGAGTGGTGGCTTTGTGCCCTATCCCTCTAGTGAGAGGTTGATTGTATTTGTATTGACTTTGTGCTTATCCTCAGTTGTGAGGTTGATATTGGTGGCTTTGTGCCTAACCTCTAATATAGAGGTTGTGTTTGTAATTGAGAGAGGAGTTGTGTACTCCCGGTTGTATTGCCCCAAATCCTCAGTGGAGGTTTCCTGTGTGGGAGTCCTGTGTGGACAAGTTAGTGAAAATCCTTCTGTTGAAGGCGGGGACGTAGAGCTGTGTGCTTGAACCTCGAAATAAATCTCGATGTTTGCATTTGATCCATTGACTCTTACTCTCTCTTTTACATTGTGCCTTGCATCATTTCATATTGCTCATTCATATAGTATATGCTTGGCTTATTTGTGTGCTCCTCACTTGTGTTTAACCATGAGAGCTTCATATAGCACCTCAACTCTTATTTAGAGGAATCAAGAGGAGTTAGTCCAGAGCCCTTCACCGAAAATTCGGCTACACTTCTTGTTACACTAAGTGTGTTACAATTTAGTTTTAATTTTTGCATTTTATTCGTTAGATTAGCCGTACACCTATTCACCCCCCTCTAGGTATACTTACAATTGGTATCAGAGCCTACGCTCCTGATATTAGGTTTAACCACTGTAGGCTGTCTAAAAATCATTAAAAGACAAGTCATCAAAAAGTAGAACTCCAGACGCAGGGCTAGTCTCAGCATCACTGCAGCAGCAAGACGCGAGGTCGAAACCCGCATCTCAGCATCACTACAGTAGCAAGACGCGAGGGTTGAAACCCGCGTCTCAGCATCACTGCAGCACCAAGGCGCGAGGATTTAAATCCGCGTCTCAGTTATAACTGTCCTTGTTATGGGGTCAATCACTGCCCACATAAGGAGGAAGTTAACCCCCCATTATGGAGTATTTTTAGGGGGCACGTTCGCCTCTGATATCTCTATAAATAGCCTTGCTTGCTATTGAGAGGGGTTGGTCGGTTAGATAATTCTAGGAGAAGAATTTGACTTGTGAGCTTCCATAGAAAAGGAAGAGAGTTCAACTCTTCAAACAACTTGCTGCGTACAAGCCAATCTTTGCATACAATCTCTTTGAGATTCCTGATCAATCAGGAGCTGTGTCACTCTATCGACCATCCAAAGAGAAGATCCCTAAGAGTTCTTGACGTTCATCCAGTCAACGAAAAACAAGATTCACTTTTCACCGCCACCTGAAGAACCCAGCATTAAACAAAGGGGAGATTTAAGTCTCAACATCTTTCCTCTCTTGTAATCGGAGTGTAAATCCATTGTAATCTTTCATTTGATTCAAGAAAATTTTACAAGGAACCCTATTCTCCTGTCAAACAAGAGATGGCGACTCTGCTGGGGACTACTTTCTCTACTAATGAGCAAGTAGTGGCGCAAGGTGACGTCATCTACATGGGGAAAACGGTCAAATCACTCATTGTAGAATTTGACCAAGCAAAGTATGAAGAGTTCCTCTCTTTCGGCTCCAAGAGCCCAAAGGCCTGAGCCTACTCAGGGTCTCTATGGGGATTTGCCCTGAAGTTCGCTCTGAGATTCTCTCTGACGCGGCTGCTGTGAAGGATGTCGTGGCTAATCGCGTCTCCGTAATGCTCGCGTCAACGTCTCTCAGGAGACCCGCGTGATTAACCTTCCTGATGTCCAGCACTAGATCATCGGGTGTTCCTTTCAACCTCCACAACGTAATCAGAACGCTGAACGGTGGCAGAGAAGGCGTGCGCGTCAACTACAAGTTGGAACAACTGATTGTCCAACAGAGGTAGGACGCGAGATCTAGACCAGCGTCTCTTCTCTACCACATCCGACACGTGAAGTCCGCGTTTGGCAGCCCAAACGTGAGGTTCACCAGGTTGGCTCTTCTAAAGCCCCACTCCCCAAACACCAACGCGAAGCTCGCGCACCTTGTCAAGCATAAGAAGCATGCGCCTTTAGGCACGAGGCCCAGTAGCCCTGCGTTTCTCAAGCGTCTCTGTTCAGATGCACTAATCAACAACACGAGAACCATGTCTCTTATCAGCAGAGACACCAGACTCGCGTTTCGAAGCAACGATGCAAGAACTGTGTCTCTGAACCTCGCGATTCAGCTGTACGACGCCCTCAATATTGCGAGGCTAATCTCTTTGATCCCCCCCCATGGATCTAAGGGATTATTTGACAAGGAAAAGAAGTGCTAATCGAATCACTTCATCATGTTGCTGCGAACGGCTTTATCACAATACTTTCTCAATGCCGTTGCAGTTTAGGTGCAAACTAGCAGTCTCTAGTTAGACAGCTGACCCTGATTCCCCGATCAGCTAAAAGGAATCGTTCTCACAGGAGAGAAGGATTTTCTCTGACACTGAATATGCTGAGCTCACTGCAAACATAACGAGCAGGAGTAGGGGAAAGCAACCTGCAGTCAGCTCCGATGATGAGTCTGACACAGAACTGGAAGGAGTGTTCCGACACATTTGCACCCGGACTGGGGCAATCCCCCCGGTTGACTACAATGCCCTGGCTTGGGGCGTTAAGGTAAATGACTCGCATTCCGCTATTGCAGAGTCACAGGCTTCAAACTCTTCTATAGAGAAAGAGGCCTTTATATATATGACAAGCACTCCTGAGGAGACAGCTAGGCGCTTGGAGCAGCAAGCCCAGGTCTAGAAAGAACAATTCAAGATGATTCATGCTCAACAAGAATCTATCGACTCCCTCAAGCAGATGCTCGCATAGTTGCTTGAAGACAAGAGGAAATCAACCGACAAAGCCTCCTCTAAAAAGTCTAAAGGCAAATGAAAAGAGGGAAAGCTCATCTTCTGTACATATAGAGGAGAAAGAGCAGCCTACTTCTGGTTCGTCTAAATCCTCGTCGTAAGGAAAAGACAACCGAGACTAGGGAAGGGTTCATTCTAGAAGAATGAATCAATTGGAGCAACATCTTGATGCTCTTACCAACCGGAAAGGCCTGCAAGAAGTAGGAGTGGTTCGGCCATATCTGACTGAGTAGGACCTTGTTCCATACCCTCCCAAGTTCAAGGCTCCGAACCTCCAAGCTTTTGATGGGAAAGGTTCACCGAACCAACACATATACTACTTTAAGTCTCAAACAGGGAATGTGGTAGATAACGATGCTATCCTGGCATATTTATTCATCGGCACCCTAAAAGGGCTTGCCTTTGAAGAATTGGGGCGATTTGGAGAAGCTCTTCCTAACGCGCTTCTTTGAAGATGATTCAGAGGTCACCATGCCTCTTTACTCTTTTGGCCACCAAGCAGCGAAAGGGAGAATCTGTCAAATCATTCGTAGAAAGATTTCGGAATGTAGCACTCTGATGTCCAAGCGGTATGACCCAGGTCACCCTGGTGGAAATATGCCGCCACAATCTACAAACTTCACTTCTCACCCAAATAGGAGTTGCCGAAAGCCGCACCTGAAAACAATTGATCCAGCAAGGTAAACAGGCTAAAGAAATTGTCACCCGAGTTAGGGCAGAAGAAAACAAACCCAGACCTGAGAGGTCGATAAGGCGTGCGCCAGACACATCCCTCCAAGCGAAAAGGAAGGATAACTTGGCGACAGAGACCAAGTCCCCTGTCAAATCTCAACCGGTCAAGGGAAGTGGTTCTTCAAGCCAACCACGCGCCAGCAAGTAGTATTCCTTCAAGGATGAGCATGTCAACTCGCTCTTCAAGTTAATTAACAAGAGCAACAGATTGAAACTTCTTGAAGCTAGGCGCCCTGAAGAAGTCGGTAAAACTGATAGTCCGAACTACTGTTTGTATCATAGGATGCTGGGACACCCCCCAAGAGCTGTTATGTCTTCAAGGACATCCTTCAGGCTCTAATTGACTCAGAGATATTAAAACTCCGTCTAGAGCAGAAGAAGGTGACAGCCAATATGACGTCATTTCTCTAGTTTGGAAGACAACCTCCAACACCCTTAGAGTAGTCCCTGTCCCAAGTGGGGAGCTAAGGATGGTCAACATAGACCCTCACCAGCAGCAAGAGAAGGGCCTTGTACCTGTTTTCACACCTCGAGGAGAAGTCATGTGGGTCCATCCCGACCTTGTGGACGGTCAGCAATGGACCACTGTGACCAGCAGAAAGTTTAAAGGCAAAGCTAAACTTCATCCTGTAATGTGGTATGTGCCTCTTCTCGGGAAGCGGAGACTGATGTTCCCTCGCTGACTGATTCAGAAGAGGAAACAATAGCTCTGGCCACAGAACCCCACCAACTTGTGGCAGAAACCCGTTCGGGTCAATCATATTTGAAAAAGTAAGACAAAATGGAGGCACTCCTCCAAAACCCACTACAGAGTCAGCCAAGCCCTCCACAAAAAAACCTGGAGAGACAGAAGAGCTTCAGTTTTTTAAAGTTCTCTCAAAAGACATCGCAGAAGGATCCACAGCACCTTACCGCTTTGATGTCCTGACTTAATTGGCCAATATCCCGGCCCGAATTACTCTTTATGAGCTCCTCAGGCTATCGAAGTCAACCAGAGAAGCTTTACAAGAGGCCCTAGCTAATGCTGAGGTTTTCATGACCCAAGTGCCGATAGGACCACAGGAGGAAGATGTAGAGGATTACCTCCATGCCTCCCAAAATGCTCCCTGTATCACCTTCACAGCAGATGATATACAGGTCAAAGGAAAACATGATCGACCCCTGTACTTCACAGGGTATATTGGTTCATCTGAAGTATGCCGCATTCAGGTGGATCCCGGGTCCGCATTGAGCATTATGCTCGCCGGGTCATGCAACATTTAGGGATTCCTACCTACCGTTTGAGCGCTACCCAGACTACCGTTTATGGGTTCAATGCCAATGGTACCCGTCCAATGGGGAGATCAAGCTCAAATGCTAGATTGGGGATTTATGGTCGGAGGTGACATGCTACGTGATCGATGCCGACACTTCCTATAATTTGCCGCTTGGATGACCATGGATTCATCATAATTCTATCATTCCACTACCCTCCACCATGTCATGAAATACATCGACGGGGTGGAAAGGTTCGAATGTTGATTGCCGAAAGACATCTGTTCAAAGGAGTCGAGAATTATTTCACAGATTCTCTCCTGTATCAGGACTCTATGAAAACAGATGAAATCCCACAACCAGAGGAGCCAGACTCTGGTAATGAAGCCGACACCGAGCCAGAAAAAGAAGAGTGCATGTGGGACTAGATCCACTTGTAACGAGCATTAATAAGCTCGATGTTGATAACACCGTCGATGATGTAGGCAGATGGTATATTAATGAAGAATTAGATTTGGCTTATTTTTCTGCGTTCGCTTCTGATTCAGTGCCGTCAGACACTAGTACCGAAGTGGATGATGACCTCTGGTCGGTGTTCGTACGGAAAGAGATTTGCCGTAAAATTTCCTTGAATCAGTTGAAAGATTACAACAAAACAATATTCCGACTACAAGGGAGGGAGGATGCTTGGATCTTCCCTTTGTTTAAGGCTGGGTTCTTCGTGTGGCGATGGAGAGTGAATCTTGTTCTCCGTTGACCAGATGACCGTCCTGGACCGTCGGGGGTCTTCTCTTCGGCCGGTAGGGGAGTAACTCAGCTCCGGCTACCAAACTCTCAAAGAGGAGGTAGGCGAAGATAGGCTAGTACTCAGTAAGCCTGTTGAAGAATCTCTTCTCTCTCGGTCGTTGACGTCGGGCTTCTCTCTCTCGATGCCTTGATCTTCTGACCCTCTGGATTCAAAAATGCCGACCTTAATTGATCACTCGACCTTCTTCTCCCCTGAATCCAAATCTTCGACCCATCGTTCATAGCTAACAGGGCTATTTATAGGGGTCTTAGGGGGTGATCGTGCCCCCTAAAAATGCGCCTGAATGAGGGCCGTTACCCGCGATACGCGCGGTAACTGACTCCCCACGATCTGGGCGGTTGCAACTGAGACGCGGATTTCAGACTAAACGCGCCTTGATGCTGAGACGCGGGCTTCAGGCCGGACGCGCCTTGGATGCTGAGACGCGGGCGTCGGCCAACGCGCCTTGATATTGAGACGCGGGCTTCAGGCCGACGCGCTTTGATGTTTAAGACGCGGGCTTCAGGCCGACGCGTCTTGAAGTTGAGACGCGGGCTTCAGGCCGACGCGTCTTGAAGTTGAGACGCGGGCTTCAGGCCGACGCGTCTTGAAGTTGAGACGCGGGCTTCAGGCCGACGCGTCTTGAAGTTGAGACGCGGGCTTCAATCCTTTGCGTCTTTGAGACTGCTTCTTTGGTGGCTTGCCTGGTTAGTCATTTTTAGACAGCCTACAGAACCCCCTCCAAAGTTTCCGATATTCCGCAGTTGAATGGGACGGATTTCGGAATACTTTGGACTTAAACCGCGTTCGCCTTTGTGACCGGACTGTTGATGCTTCGGGTTTGACCTTATCCGAATTTGGTCTTCGTGAGTGTACTGTTGAACTCTTAGAAGCCATCAGAGTCGATCGTGTTGAGTGTCTAGATACACAGCCTAGACCTCCCCAATTGCTTTTTAGTCTGTCACGGGTGCGTTTTTGGCTAGGAGTAGTTGGTTGTCTGTTGGCGCCAGTGTACTGTTGAACTGTCTTGCAGACGCATGAAACTGACGCAGGCTCCTTTTTGAAAGCAGACGCAGGAGACTGGACGCAGGCTCCTTTTGAAAGCAGACGCAGGAGACTGGACGCAGGCTCCTTTTTTGAAAGCAGACGCAGGAGACTGGACGCAGGCTCCTTTTTTTGAATGCAGACGCAAGAGACTGGACGCAGGCTCCTTTTTTGAATGCAGACGCAGGAGACTGGACGCAGGCTCCTTTTTTGAAAGCAGACGCAAGAGACTGGACGCAGGCTTCTTTTTGAAAAGTAGAAGCCACTTTGAAGACGCAGCGTCTATAGGGTAGACGCGATGTTGGTCAGACGCGAACTCCTTAGAGGGGACGCGACCTTCAGAAAGCATTCTTGGAGATGCTGACGGGGCATGTCCGGTGCGTTTTCTGGGCGCGAACTTTACGCTGTCATGATGACGCCGCCAGCTGGCCTGGGGAAACGGCGAAATTTCGCCTTTTGGCGCGCGGATCTTGCGGTTCATTAAATGAACTGCTCCACGTGTCGGCTTCTGATTCGCGGCGGGGTTGCGACGCATGATCTTCGTCACCGGCAGTGATTTTGTTACACGCGTCAAGCGACGGTTCGCTGCAGCGTCCCTTGGGTCACGCGCCGCGTATCTCTGCGCATCCCCGTGCCTATAAAAGGCAACTGTTTGGAGAACTTCCTCTTCTTCTCCGCATTTCGCTTGCTAAGAACTTTAAGAAAAGCACTTTCCCTCTCTGTTCTGTCCAATCTCAGATTAAGTTCGCCATGGCACCAAAGACCAAGCCGACTGCCTCTTCATCAAAGGCGACCACCACCGAGGCCCGGAGGGGCAGCTCCTCCTCTGCGCAGGACTTCGTCCTCCAAGGCCTCCAAGGTAGTATGCCTTAGGCAGAACTGACCCTTAAGGACTTTAAACCATTAAAAGCGTGTTTGATTCCCCAGACGCAGTCTTTGGGATGATAACCGGGGCGCGGATTAGATAATCTGACACCCAAGAGCCCTGTGCTTCGGGTCCTTCACTTAGAATTTCTCTAACTGTGAAGGTCTCTGGACGCAGCTTTGCAGAACGCAGATTTGATCTTCGCGTTCTGTGTCATCAGGCGCCAATTTGATGAATCTGGCGTCTGAGTCCAAGTGCTTTGAATTTTTACAAGTCTTGGTTTGCAGAACGCGGATTTGATCCTTGCGTTCTGTGTCATCAGGCGCCAATTTGATGAATCTGGCGTCTGAGTCCAAGTACTTTGAAATTCCACAAGTCTTGGTTTGCAGAACGCGGATTTGATCCTTGCGTTCTGTGTCATCAGGCGCCAATTTGATGAATCTGGCGTCTGAGTCCAAGTACTTTGAAATTCCACAAGTCTTGGTTTGCAGAACGCGGATTTGATCCTTGCGTTTCTGTGCCATCAGGCGCCAATTTGATGAATCTGGCGTCTGAGTCCAAGTACTTGGAATTTCATAAGTGGCTTCAATCTTTGCGTTCTGTGCTTCTTGACGCAGATTTGCGGGTCTGGACGCGGATTTGATGATTCCTGCGTCCAGTATCTTTTCTGCGTTTGGACGCAGAACACTTAGTATTTTTCTTTACTTTTGGTAAAGCATCTGACTTAAGTGTCTTCATCTTTTTGCAGCGCCGCAACCTGCTACTTCACTCCCCAAGATACGCCATTTTGGGCATGTAGGTGGAGCTGACCGGAACCTGACCTTTGTGCTGCAAAGGACTGCCCCTGTGACTGCCGACCAGTCGCCGGCTCGTGAGAAGAAGCTCTCGAATGTCGAGATGAGGACTCTTCGAGTGCTGATGACCGATGCAGCATTCGTCACGGATGACGGCATCCAGCTGGAGAAGCCCGCCTTCTTCTTCGGGGATCATATCCACGATGGCGGCCATCGCGTGCACGAAGGGACTTACACATGGCTCCGTCAAATAGGGGGCAGAAGGTTCTTTCTCCCGGCCATGGATAGGATGTACCCTATGTTCTATTACCAGCATATGTCCGTCCCGCGGAAGATGGAATTTGACCTCGCTCGATATGCTTCTGAGGTTACTCTTGGCGATCTGGGCTCCCACCACCAAGTGCACCGTCATGACGGCCATGACGGGTCGGTTATCGGCCTTTTCCCTGGATCGCGCAAGAGGGAGATCCCGTCTGGAGAGATACCGCACATTGGCTCCACCTTCCTCAACATGTTCATGGCAGCGGAGGGTGACTATCCAGTTACGTTCCGTGCATATGGGTGGATTCATTCCCCAGCGAATTACTGGTGGGGCAGGATGGTTGGCTTTGTCCTTACCGAGCTCGGGGATTTGCTGAAGCGTGTAGGACTGTACTCGGCGGTCAGGGCCGTACAGTGGGGGATCCCTCAAAGTTCTCAAAACTTCTTTGGGATCCTAGAACGTTACAATCCCTTGACGGGGACGTTCTTTACTCCAGTCGGGGAGATGGGCCTTGCCTTACACGAGCTGCACGAGGTCTCAGGACTGGTAACAGGGGACATGCCCTATGAAGAATATGTCCCGACCGCTGTGGAGCTTCGCTACGTGAAGGAGGAGTTTCCCCTCATATACGAGACCTACTGGGAAGTGCTCTGTCACTTCCATATCTGCGGTCAGATCACCAAATGGCGGTCGCAGGGGGTCACGTATCTGTCTTGGGCGAGTTATTTGTTCAACAATGTGAACACCAAAGACCACTTGATCACCCGATTGGCTCCCAGCTCTGATAGGGATATCGAAGACCGGATTGACCAGGCTCCCGAGAAGTTCTACACCACAGAATCGAACGAAGATGGTTTCGACCCCGACTTGGTTTTTGAAAGCTTCCACCACCAAGCCCGGACTCCTATCTCCGATCGGGCGCTGCTGGCGGGTTTTCTGATGCTGTGGCTAAAGCGTTGTGTGGTGCCCACGCTGCCACATGAAGTTATAGTTGCCGACGTGGTGTACCCGGCGGTGCTTCTGGCCCATGGCAACCCTATAGCTCTTCTCCCGGCCGTGGTGGCTGGTATTCAGAGCGGGCTGCGGGCGCTGGCTAAAAGCTTTTGTGAGCCGCCAAAAACTGTGGATTCCGAGGGAAAGCCGCTCACGGACGCAGAGGGGAATCCAGTGGTGAAGCGTCCCAATCCTCGGGTTGAGCTGCCTTACACATACCTTATGGCCTGGTATGTGATGCACTGCCCTCTTTGATGACGGCGGTGCGTTGGAAGGAGGACTCCGTCCCCTTCATACAGCGATTGGAGGGTTCGAGGTGGCAGGATCCTTACATATATTATATCCGGAAGCGTCTTTCAGCCCCGGCAAACTATCAGCTCAATCGTTGCCTCCTCCAGATCCCTGGTGCATCCTACGGCGATCTACTTGTCGATTCCGCAGGCCCTGATGATTTCACGAGGTTATCCCAGGGAGCCTTCTGGTGGTTGCTCAATATTCGGCCCGGGTATATGCTTTTTCGACAAGGGACATCATGCACCATTGAGCCATACATGCCGAATCGCTTCGCTCGACAGTTCGGCTATGACCAGCTCTATATCGGGAATCCAAATGCTTATCTCGCCTTCGAAGGGAACTTGTTCGAGGGTGCTCGGGCCTGGTACTATAGTGTGGCTGGAGGGACAGGAACAACCTTCCGTCTACCTCTTGAAGCGCCCAAGTGCCAGATGAGTCTAAGCTATTGTACTTGGTACTCCCAAGCCGTCCAGACACCAGACTTTCTTCCGGCATCTTCATGTATCGAGAGCATCAATGCAAGCCTCGAGACAAGGACAGAGTCTGGTAAACCAACGAGACTCGTAGAGCAGTACCGGAAAGCCCGTAAGGAGGTCGGGAGAAGGACGAGGAGGGAGCCACGAGCTACAGAGCCACGACCGCCAAGGGCAGAGCCACGAGCGAAGAATGAGCCGTCAGTAACGAGGGCGGAGCCATCAGCGACGAGAGAGGAGCCTCCAGCAACGAGGGCGGAGCCACCAGCAAAGAGGTCTAAGCAGTTGGCGAGTAAGCGTCATCACCGCTCTACTTCTGTTATTGAGCCTGCCCCGAAGAAGGTTAGGAGGGACTTGGCGGCTGAAGTCTCTCAATCCGGAGCTATCTCTGCCGGAGTTGAGGCTCCTCCTGAAGACGTCGTCAGAGTTGAGGAACCTTCGGAAGAGGAGGATTTCCCCCCTTTAGCTCGTGCTCCTAAGTCGCACCGCGA
This sequence comes from Agave tequilana, assembly GCA_038442645.1. Classification (NCBI taxonomy): domain Eukaryota; kingdom Viridiplantae; phylum Streptophyta; class Magnoliopsida; order Asparagales; family Asparagaceae; genus Agave; species Agave tequilana. The sequence goes on along the minus strand of JAVJIF010025238.1, from coordinate 61,411 downwards.
GGCTGTGGAGGAGGGGAGTTCATCGAACAACCCGTTATTGCTGCTGATGCCGAATCCCCAGAGATTGACATAATGGGCGATGAACTTCCGGAAATCTCAGCTCTGCTCAAACCTCCTTCTGCTCATGAAGGGAGAGATGAGGCACAGCAGTTGGGGTCTCCAGGCGTCTTCATCTCTAGTTCCAGGGCCGTCGACCCTAGTCCTACTACTGGGGTGATTGGAGGCAAGGCTCCGATTACGGAGCTTCCTGAGCTGTCGTCTTCTTCGCTCTCAGGGGAAAGCCTCTTTGAGGACAAAGTCGACTATAGCGAGGAACCCGCTCCTCCTGATCAAAGCAAGTTCTTCCATGTCTCAGAGGAGGAAATGTATGTGGGCGAGTCATCATCTGCACCACCAGTGGCGGCTATTCCTGTTGAAGGTACCCTTTCCACCTCCTGTCCAATTTTCTTTACATGTTGAAGAAGATGTCTTGACATTCTTCATTTTATATTGCAGGGCCAACCGGAGATGCCGAGGCTACAACCTCCTCGCATATTGAGGAGATGGTGAGAGAGTTGACTCGGCCACAGGGAATTGAGACCTCAGCTGCTGAGATGCCCTCAGAGGGGGCAGCTGCTGGTACTGGGGAGCCTTCCACTCTACCAGAGGAGGAAGCCACTACTGAGGTCAAGAAGGCTCGGGTGGAGGGTCCAATGGCAGGTCCACTCCCAGGAGATTGCACAGCCCAAGCTTCAAATGAAGCTTCTGAGGAAATCGTGCTTGCCACTCCATCATTGGTCGCGGAAGTTCCAGCAGGGATAGCACCTCCGGAAGCACCAGTGGCTGGTTCCGCTCTTGCCGTATCGACAGTCAGCATGACTTCTGTGCAAAAAGAGCCGGCCTACACCCCCTCTTTCGAGATAGAAAGGGGGTCGGGGAGCGTTCCGGGTGATGACAGCATGGACTTCCTGACACGCAGTACGGTGCGGCAGTTCTTTGAAGCGATGCGATCGTGCATCGACTTTATCCTTTCTGGGCGTCGTTCTTTTGACTTTGCCCGGAGATTTCTCGGGAATGTGGCCGAGAACATCGAGCTAGTCGGGGGCCTTCCTCTTGCTCAGGCATGTATGCGGGTGGTGGATCAGTTGGAGAGTGACCTGAAAGAGCTGAAGTCTTTAGACGAAGCTGACTCCCTCCACGAAACCCAAGTCATCCTGGATAGCCTCCTTTCTGCCCAAAGGCAAGAGCGACAGGAAGTGGAAGTACAAATTGCCGAAGAGGTCAGCAACCTTGAGCGTTCCCAGGCTGAATGCCAAAGGCTGATTGAAGACTCAGGGGATACTGAGCTTATCATGCAGAACACAGAGCTTGCTATTACCAACGCTCGGGCTGCCATTGCTAAGGCCAAAGCCATGCTAGCTGTCAATGAAGAGAAGCTCGTCGCCCTCCAGAAGAAGCTAGAGGAGCAGAAGGCTGCAAGGGTACGGGCTGAAGAGAGCCAGTCTGTTCATCTCTCCAGGTTGGAGACTCTGCGAGCCCAGCTAGCTGAAAAACCCTGCCTATCTGAAGAGGAGCTGCGGGTCCAGGCGATGATGGAGGCTGAGAAGGCACGTCAGCATGAGATGCATCGTCTCAGGGAGCGCATCCGTTCCCTACCAGATCGAGATTTTTAGCCTTCTCCTCCCTTTTTTTTTTGTAACGCTCAATCTTATTTGTATAAGAGAGCGTTTTTGTATCACTTTCATATTTTTGGATATAAACAAAAGTGACACCCTCCTTTTTACTTCTTTTGTCTCGAACTCTTTGCCTTTGGTTGGACATGTAGGAGCAAGGAAGTCTTTTGATCTTTATCAAAATTATAATCATAATCTTAATAAGTCAAAAGTATTGAGGAAAGATCTTGTTCCAAGAACTTTCATGACACTGTCAGAGGTGTAAGCTTAACTTGACAGAGGTGATTTTTGGTGGACCTGCCACTTTGTGGAAGAAAGTGACAGGTGGAGTTCGTATCCCCAGGAAAGATGAACTTTTATCAAGGATTTGTGCTTAACTTGATTTTAGATCAGCTGGGGATGTTGATGGAAACATTGTTTATTGGTGTAATGTTAACCAACAATGCCTCCAAAATGAATTCGATATTCTGTTGGGGAGAATATCAAATGAAACTAGACTCGCGGGGGAATCTAGGGAAGTCCTTACCGTTAGAGGTGTGATATTAACTTAACGGGTTGGAAATAGTCTTGTCAGAAGTGTAATGTTAACTTGACAAGGACATGAGTTAGAGGTGTGATATTAACTTAACTCATCGACATCTCAGTTTTATAAGGGAAAACTGAGGGTGTCACTGTCATAGGTGTGATGTTTAACTTAACAGTGAGGGTAATGCTAGAGGTGTAATGTTGAACTTGGCATTAGTCGTCTCGGCTTGAAGAAGTCGAGGAAAGGTCATAGCCATAGGTGTATTGTTGAACTTAGCAATGACTCGGATGCTAGAAGTGTAGTGTTAACTTGGCATCGTTCGTCTCGGCTTAAGGAAGTCGAGGAAAGGTCATAGCCATAGGTGTATTGTTGAACTTAGCAATGACTCAGATGCTAGAAGTGTAGTGTTAACTTGGCATCGTCCATTTCAGCTTCGATATGGAAGTCTGAAGAAAGGGTGACTGTCAGAGGTGTAATATTAACTTGACGGGCACCTGATATACTGCTTAGAGGTGTAATGTTAACCTAAACAGTAGTTTGTCAGAGGTGTGATATTAACTTGACAAGAATTGGCTCTTGATAGGAGCAATTTGAGGACCTGTCATTCTATTGATGAGAATTGACAAGTGGAATTTGAAATGCCAGAGGTATAGTGTTAACTTGGCAATTTTGAAGTTTGCTGCTCTATGTAGAGGTAACAAGCGGGGCTTGTACTCGACAAGGAGTATTCATTACCAGAGGTATAGTGTTTAACGTAGTAATGTTTGCATTTTGTGGTCCTACCATTCTATGGATGAGAATTGGTAAGAGATTTTGGAGGAGAGAGTGGAATCAGGTCCACTTAGGATTTTTAGCAAACCCTCAGCTGTCAACGGATTTGAGGTGCCTTTACCAACTACCGTTTGAGTTGGGCTAGTCATGCTATTCCCCTCAGCATGATGAGTTGTCGAGGACTTATGTTGGGCTAAGATGCCAACGTTTTCCTCTATCCTTAGCCGTCGAAGGCGTTGGATGTTTGATCAGAGGTGTGGTATTAACTTGATCGGCAGGATTTTTAGCAAACCCTCAGCTCTCAACGGATTTGATGTGCCTTTACCAACTACCGTTTGGGTTGGGCTAGCCATGCTATTCCCCTCAGCATGATGAGTTGTCGAGGATTTATGTTGGGCTTAGATGCCAACCTTTTCCTCTATCCTTAGCCGTCGAAGGCGTCGGATGTTTTTGATCAGAGGTGTAATTTTAACTTGATCAACAGAAGAACACCATCTAGGGATAGTATTTCTTCAGGAATTTGCCATTGATTGGCATCATGAGTGTATCGCCATTAGAGGTTATGAGACGATACGATCCATTCGAGTAGACCGACTCTACTACAAATGGTCCTTCCCATTTGGGTTGGAATTTTCCCTTCGTCTTGTGCGTCATGACCATGGGTCTCCGGACGGCTAAGACAAGGTCGCCTTTCTTGAAAGTTCGCGTCTTGACTTTCTTGTTGAAGGCTCTAGTGATGCGAGCTTGATAAAGCTCGATCTGCTGCTGGGCCTGCAGACGCTTGTCGTCTAAGGCCTCCAGTTCTTGGAGTCGCTGTCGATGCTTCTCCTCTGTTGTCATCTCCGCTGTCAGGGCGACGCGTAGAGATGGAATTTGGATTTCCAGTGGAAGGACGGCTTCACATCCGTACACCAAGGAAAATGGCGTGGCCTTTGTCGGGGTTCGCACTGTTGTGCGATAGGCCCATAAGCATTCGCCCAACTTGTCGTCCCAGTCGCGTTGACTTTTCGAGACGAATTTCTTGAGAAGCTTGCCAATAGTCTTATTGAAAGCTTCCGCGAGGCCGTTGGCGGGAGGATAATATGCCGTTGATGACACACTCTGGATTCTGAACTTAGCACAGAATCTCTGGAAAGCCTGGCTGATGAACTGGGGTCCATTGTCATGGATGATCCGCCGAGGCACACCGAAGCGATAGATAACGTGATGTTTCACGAACTTGATCACGTTAGACGATTTTACCTCTTTTAGAGGAACAGCTTCGGCCCACTTGGAGAAGTAATCGGTTATTGCTAGAATGAACCGATGTCCTTTCGACGATGGTGGGCTGATGGGGCCAACCACGTCCATCCCCCACATTTCGAACGGCCAAGTAGAGGTCGTAGAGTGGAGATACCCTGGTGCTTGATGGATGAAATCGCCATGTATTTGACAGGCGTGACATCTCTTAGCGAGGGAGATGGCGTCGACAATCATCTTGGGCCAATAGTAACCCAATCTTTGGAGTCGGTTTGCCAGCTTCGGGCCAGGTTGATGAGCTCCACAAATACCATCGTGGGCTTCTTTCAACACTTCACGGGCTTCTTTTGATGAGAGGCACCGGAGCAGGATCCCGTCATGCGATCGACGGTACAGTGTTCGCGTGATCGCATTATAGTAAAATTTGGGGGCTTTCCTCCGAATGGCGGCCGCCTCTTTGGTGTCTTCAGGCAGGATGCCGTATAAGACATAATCAATATAGGGAAATCGCCAGTCTTTAAGCTCTGGAGCGGTTGACACTTCAAGTGTTTCTTTACCGCGACGATCTCTTGTTGACCCTGGGTAGTCTCCGGGGGAAATTTTTGGACAGTATAGGTCGTGGCTATAGACGAATACTTTCTCCATTGCTCCTGCTGGGAGAGCTAGGGAAGCTGCGAGAGATGCGAGGGCATCTGCATGCGCATTTTGGCTTCGCGGCACATGGTCGATGTAGAAGTTTGAAAACTTTTCCGCCATGTGGATTGTCGCGTCGTAGTAGGGTACTAGATCTTCATGTCTGACCTCATACTCTCCGCGAACTTGGCTGACGATGAGTTTGGAGTCACCGTACGCCTCGAGATTTTTAACGCCAATCTCATCGGCGAATTGCATCCCAATCAGGAGAGCGTTGTACTCCGCCACATTGTTGGAACAGGGTTCGGTTAACGAGATAGCCGGGGGATCACGTAGTTTTGTGGGGAGACGAGTACTACTCCTACCCCCGCTACTGTGTGTCCCTTGGGCTTGCCCTTGATGCACCATCGAAGAAAAGTTGCCATACTTGTCCTTCGAATGTTGCCTGAGTCAGGCATACTTCAGCGACCTCATCTGGGAGATCCTCATAAAGTTTGGCTGCCCTCGGATCTGGGTGTTCGGCTAAGAAGTCCGCCACCGCTTGTCCTTTAATGGCCTTCTGTGGCAGGAAGTGCATCTCATATTGAGAGAGCAATATAGCCCATTTTGCCAGCCGGCCATTCAATGATGAAGGCTTTGTCATAAGCAACCTCAGGGGGTTGACTTTTGATATGACATTTATAGTTTGGCCTACCAGATAATGTCGCATTTTCTGAATAGCGAACACCAAGGCCAAACACTCCTTCTCGATCGGGTTGTATCGATGTTCGGCCCCGATCATCGTTCTACTGAGGTAGTAGATTGCTTGTTCTCGTCCTTGGTCATCATTCTGAGCTAGTAGAGCTCCCAAAGAATGATCCATCGATCGGACGTACACCAGGAAGGGTTTTCCGGATACCGGAGCTGCAAGTACTGGTGGTTGGGTGAGGTATCGTTTGATCTCCTCGAATGCTTGCTGGCAAGCGTCGTCCCATATGAACGAGACTCCCTTCTTCATCAGCTTAGCGAAGGGTTGGCATCTCCCAGAGAGATTTGAAATGAATCTGCGGATGTACGCCAATCGTCCTTGCAATCCTCTGAGCTCCTTGAGGCTTCTGGGGGGTTGCATCTCTTGGATAGCACGGACTTTCTCCGGATCCAAATGGATTCCTGTGGAAGTTACAACAAACCCTAGGAACTTGCCGCTGGCTACCCCCAGGAAGGACTTGGTGGGGTTCATCTTCAATTGATGAGCCCGCATGATGTCGAAGACCATCTTCAGATCAGCTATGTGATCTCCTTTAATGCGACTTTTCACCGCGATGTCGTCGACATAACATTCCACCGTTTTGCGTATCTGCTGATGGAAAATGGTATTCATGGCCCTTTGGTATGTTGCCCCTGCATTCTTTAGACCGAAGGGCATGACGGTGTAGCAGTATACTCCTAGAGGTGTCCTGAAGGAGGTATGCTTTTCATCGTCAGGGTACATCTTGATTTGATTGTATCCTGAGAATCCGTCCATGAAGGACATTCGCTCGAATCCGCAGGTATTGTCAATCATGACATCTGTGATTGGCAATGGGAATTCGTCTTTGGGGCAGGCCTCGTTTAGATCGCGGAAGTCGATGCAGATCCGGATCTTCCCGTTCTTCTTAGCAACGGGGACGATGTTAGCTACCCAGTCGGGATGTTGTTCCTCCCTGATGAAGCCGGAGTCAATAAGCTTCTTGACTTCTGATTGAATGGCCTCCATTATTTCGGGACGAAACCGTCGCTGCTGTTGCTTGACGGGTTTTACGTCCGGACTGATGTTGAGGCGGTGCATAGCCACTTGAGGATCAAGTCCAGGCATGTCCTCGTAATTCCAGGCGAAGACGTCTATATACTCTTGTATAAGAGATATTAGATCATTCTTCTCTGATGGTGACAGGCCGTCACTTATGAAGATGGGCTTGGGGTTGGCTTCATCTCCTAGGTTGATCTGAACAACCTTGTCTTCTGTGGGTGGCTCACGCTGTTCAAAGCGGATATCCCAGAGAGCATTCAGATGTTTGATCCAGGGGTCTGTATCCGACTGGATCATTTCTTCGTCTTCGTCTTCCAGATGGCTTGTTGAAACCATGTTTACAGAAAGCCCTTTGAAGATGTTGCCAATACTGACATCTGATTCCCACGATGACGTGTCTGAAGAGTGATCATGGCCTGATGGTTCCTCAGAATCAGAGGCTGACGGCACTGGAGTTGATACATAGCCCAACCCCCGGCGGGTCTGATGATAATAGTCAGGTGTTTTCCCTTTTGGTACAAAAGATCGAAGCAATGATCTCCTTCCTTTGCCGAAGTTTAACCCGGGCCTGTTGATTAGATCGTACCCCATACGCTTCATCATCTTGAGCGTTCTCGGTTCATAATGATTGAACTGGGGGGATTCATCCTCGCCTTCTGATTCTTCATGGGGCGTTGGTTCAGACATGATTCGTCCAAAGAGGATAGGTCTCTGGCCCTTTTGTCTGGCTGGAACCATAAATGAAGATCCTTGCGCGTCACCATCATCATGGTACGTCCCGAAGGATGATTTTATAGGTACATGCAATGATGTCAGAGCATTCATTGCCGACCATACATCCTCGCCCATGTCGGTACTAGTATCCGACGGTATTGACTCAGATTCATACACAGGAAAATACGCGAAATCTAAGTCTTCATTAATATACCAACCGCCTGCATCGTCGGTGGTATCAACATCGAGCTTATTAGTGCTCTTTACAAGTGGTTCTAACTCCCACAGGCACTCTTCTTCTTCGGGCTCGGTGTCAGCTTCATTACCAGAGTCTGGCTCCTCTGGTTGCGGGGTTCCATTATTCTCCTCATATAAGAGGGAATCCGTGAAATAGTTCTCGACCCCTTTGAACGGATGCCTTTCGGCGATCAACGTTCGAACCTGTCCGCTCTCGTCAATGTATTTCATGACTTGATGGAGAGTGGAGGGAACGATGGAGTTTTGGTGGATCCATGGTCGTCCCAGCAACAGGTTGTAGGAAGTGTCAGCGTCAATGACATAACACGTCACTTCCGATTTGAGGCTCCCGATCCGGCATTTGAGCTTGATCTTCCCCATCGGGCGGGAGCTGTTGGCATTAAACCCATAAATAGTCGTCTGGGTTGGGCTCAGACGATGGGCGGGAATGCCAAGAAATTGCATGACTCGGCGAGGTATGATGCTAAGTGCGGACCCTGGGTCTACCTGGATGCGGTTCACCTCGGATGACCCAATATACCCCGTGAAGTATAAGGGTCGGTCATGCTTTCCTTTAACCTGCATGTCGTCTGCTGTGAAGGAAATGCAGGGAACATTTGGAGAGGTGTGGAGGCAATCCTCTACATCTTTCTCTCTCGGTACGTGGGTCAGAAAGACCTCAGCGTTCGTCAGGGCTTCTTGTAGAGCCTCTCTGGTTGACTTAGATAGCCTCAGGAGCTCATACAAGGTAATGCGTGCCGGGATGTTGGCTAACTGAGCCAGAACATCGAAGCGGTAAGATGTCGAAGATCCTTCCGCTGCACTTCTTGAAAGAACCCGGGAAAACCGAGTTTCTTTCTGTTTCTCCACGGGTGGTTTTGTGGAGGGCTGAGCTGGCTCTACAGCTGGTTGAGGAGGGACCACCGCCTTTTCGCCGTACTGCTTCAAGTACGCCTGCCCTGAACGGGTGCCTGCTGTCGGTTGGTTGGGCTCTGCCGCCAGGACCATTGTCTCCTCTTCTGAGTCGGTCAACGAAGGAACATCAGCGTCTGTTTCCCGGGAAGAAGCGCAGATCACGTGGCAAGATGATGTCTTTCCTTTGCCTTTGGACTTCCTGTTGGTCACAGTCGTCCATTGTTGCTCGTCGACGAGGTCAGGGTGGATCCACATGATTTCCCCTTGAGGTGTAGAGACGGGTACCAAGCCTTTCTCCTGCTGCTGATGAGGGTCTGTATTGACCACTCTCAATTCTCCTTTCGGGACAGATATCACTCCCACGGGCATCGGGGGTCGTGTCCCGAAGTGGAGTGCCGACGTCATGTTGGCCGCCCTCTGTTTCTGCTCCGGTCGGAGTTTTAATACCTCCGCGTCAATTAGGGCTTGAAGGACGTCCTTGAAGATGTAGCAGCTCTTGGTAGGGTGCCCGAGCATCCTATGGTACAGGCAGTAGTTAGGGTTGTCGGTCTTGCCGACTTCTTCTGGGCGCCTGATTTCAGGGAGCTTCAGTCGATTGCTCTTGTTGAGTAATTTGAAGAGCGAGTCGACATGTTCCTCCTTGAAGGAATATTGTTTGTTGGCGCGGGGTTGGCTGGAAGAGCCACCTGCTCTGCCTGTTTGAGGCTTGACGGGAGATTTGGTCTCCGTTGCCAAGTTATCCTTCCGTTTGGTTTGGAGGGATGTGTCTGGCGCACGCCTTGTCGACCTTTCTGGCCTGGGCCTGCCTTCTTCCGCTCTGACGCGGGCGACAATCTCTTCAGCCTGTTCACCTTGCTGGACTAACTGTTTCCAGGTGCGGCTTTCTGCTACTCCTATTTGAGCAAGGAGTGAAGTTTGGAGATTGTGGCGACATGTTTCCACCAGGGTGGCCTGGGTCATGCCGCTCGGACATCGGAGTGCCGTGTTCCGAAATCTTTCTACGAAAGACTTAACGGACTCTCCCTTTCGTTGCTTGGTAGCTAAAAGGGTAGGCATGGTAACCTCCGAATCATCCTCGAAGAAGCGTGTTAGGAACAGCTTCTCCAAGTCGCCCCAGTTCTTGATTGAACCTTCAGGGAGTTTCATAAACCATTCAAAGGCTAACCCTTTCAGGGTGCCAATGAATAGACGTGCCAGGATGGCATCGTTATCTACCACATTCCCAGTTTGGGATTTGAAGTAGTAGATATGCTGGTTGGGCGACCCCTTTCCGTCGAATGCTTGGAGAGTTGGAGCCTTGAATCTAGGAGGGTACGGGACTAAGTCCCACTCGGCCGGATACGGCCGGACCACTCCAGCTTCTTGGAGATCTTTACGACTAGCAAGGGCATTGAGTCGTTGCTCCAATAGGCTCATTCTTTGATTTTGAGCCTTCTCCGAATCTGGGTCGCTTCCTGCATGTGCTGAAGGTCTGGACACATTCGAAGGAGTGGATCGTCGTGTCCCATCGGAAGGATCAGAGGGTGGACTTCCTCCTCTTCCCCTTCTAGCTCTTGGCCTTCTGGGAGGAGATCTTGCCCTCTCGTCAAGCAATTTCTCAAGCATATGCTTGAGGTCGTCAATGGTTCTCTGCTGAGAGGAGAGTACTTCCATTTGGTGCTTCTGCATCCGGGCCAGGTACTTAGTTGTCTCCTCGGGAGCATTTGCTGTGTCCTCAGGAGCATCTGCCATGTAGGCGGAAACCTCCTTTCCACCGGAAGAATTCGAAGTCCATGATTCTATCACAACTGAGTGAGAATCATCTTCCCTAATGCCGCGGGATAGGGCATTGTAGTCAATTGGGGTGATGGCTCCAGTCCGGGTACGGGTGTGTCGATACACCCCTTCTGGCTCAGAGTCTGACCCCTCTGAATTGACCATAGGTTGTTTCCCCTGCTTCTGCTTGTCATATATGCAGTAAGCTCCGGGTACTCAACGTCAGGGAAGGTTCTCCTTCGGTGGGAGCGTCTTCTTTTAGCTGACGGGAGAATCAGGGTCAGCTGTCTAATCAAAGACGGCTGGTGAACGCCTGATTCGCAATGGCATCCAGAGAGCATCTGGATGAGTTGTTGACAGCAGCAAGAAGAAGTGGCCTGATTGGCACTTCTTTTCCTTGTCAAATAATCCCTCAAATCCGTGGGAGGGGGATTAAATAGACTGGCCTCACAGCGTCGAAGACGGGGGGCAGTCGTGTGTTGCGCTGTCTGGACGCAAGTCTCAGAAACGCGGAGATCACACTGTTACGTTACGCGCGTCTGGCGTCTCTGTTGAGACGAGACGCGGTCCTCGCGTTGCAGTTTGCTGCGTTGGAGCAGAGAGACTTGGGACGTTACGCGCGTCTGGCGTCTCTGTTGAGACGAGACGCGGTCGTCGCACTGTTGTCCACTGCGTTGGGACAGAGACACTTGGGGCGTCACGCGCGTCTGGTGTCTCTGTTGAGACGAGACGCGGTCCTCGCACTGTTGGGAGATTTCGCGCGTCTGGCGTCTCTGTTGAGACGAGACGCGGTTCTCGCACTGTTGTCCGCTGCGTTGAAGCAGAGGGACTTGGAAGATAATGGGCTGCTGGGCCCCACGCCTGGGAACGCATGCGTCCTGCGTTTGATGAGACGTAGAAACTTCGCTTCGGCGTTTGGTAAGTTGGTCTCCAGCAGACTCAACTTGAGGAGTCTCGCGTTTGGGTCGCCAAACGCGGATTTCTCGCACTGGTCGAGGTGCGGGCAAGGCATCATATTGAACGCCGCGTCCAACCCCAGTCAGAGAACCATCGGTTCCAACCGAGTGTTGACGCGCGCGTCGTCTTTGTCGACGCTCGGCATTTCGATTGCGTCGTGGAGGAGGAGAGAAGCCAACAACTTCCTGGTTTGAAGAACCAGGGCTGTTCACCACGCGGGTCTCTTGGGAGACGTTGACGCGGGGTTTCTTCGAGACGCGGGCGTTCTGCAAGACGCGGGCGTCACGCGAGACGCGGGCGTTGTGCGAGACGCGGTCGATCGCAGCAACAGTTGTGCCGTGGACCACGCGGGCCTTCAGAGAGGCGTTGGCGCGTGGGTTCTGCGCGTCGCGGTTGATCGCAGCAGAGGCGTTGGATGTTACGCGGGCCTTCGAGGAGGCGTTGACGCGTGAACTGGGCGCGGCACAGTGGGTGACAGCAGCGCCTGGTTGAGCCACAGATTGGGCTTCGGGAGGCTGCGTCGTTGAGACCCTGCGGCAGACGCGGGTCTTGGGGCTCTTGGAGCCAGAAGAGAGAAACTCTTCATACTTCGCCTGGTCGAACTCAACGACGAGTGATTCGACCATCTTCCCCTTACGGAGAACGTCATCCTGCACCACGATGTGCTCATCGGTCACGAATGTAGTCCCCAGCGGAGTCGCCATCTCTTGTTCGGTACGGAAAGAGATTTTGCCGTAAAATTTCCTTGAATCAGTTGAAAGATTACAACAAAACAATATTCCGACTACAAGGGAGGGAGGATGCTTGGATCTTCCCTTTGTTTAAGGCTGGGTTCTTCGTGTGGCGATGGAGAGTGAATCTTGTTCTCCGTTGACCAGATGACCGTCCTGGACCGTCGGGGGTCTTCTCTTCGGCTGGTAGGGGAGTAACTCAGCTCCGGCTACCAAACTCTCAAAGAGGAGGTAGGCGAAGATAGGCTAGTACTCAGTAAGCCTGTTGAAGAATCTCTTCTCTCTCGGTCGTTGACGTCGGGCTTCTCTCTCTCGATGCCTTGATCTTCTGACCCTCTGGATTCAAAAATGCCGACCTTAATTGATCACTCGACCTTCTTCTCCCCCTGAATCCAAATCTTCGACCCATCGTTCATAGCTAACAGGGCTATTTATAGGGGTCTTAGGGGGTGATCGTGCCCCCTAAAAATGCGCCTGAATGAGGGCCGTTACCCGCGATACGCGCGGTAACTGACTCCCCACGATCTGGGCGGTTGCAACTGAGACGCGGATTTCAGACTAAACGCGCCTTGATGCTGAGACGCGGGCTTCAGGCCGGACGCGCCTTGGATGCTGAGACGCGGGCGTCGAGCCAACGCGCCTTGATATTGAGACGCGGGCTTCAGGCCGACGCGCTTTGATGTTTAAGACGCGGGCTTCAGGCCGACGCGTCTTGAAGTTGAGACGCGGGCTTCAGGCCGACGCGTCTTGAAGTTGAGACGCGGGCTTCAGGCCGACGCGTCTTGAAGTTGAGACGCGGGCTTCAGGCCGACGCGTCTTGAAGTTGAGACGCGGGCTTCAATCCTTTGCGTCTTTGAGACTGCTTCTTTGGTGGCTTGCCTGGTTAGTCATTTTTAGACAGCCTACAGTCGGCAATGGATGTTTTGACATCAATGCATGTACCAGTGAAATCGTCCTTCGAAACATACCGAGATGCTGGTAATGCGCAAGAATCAGTATTCATGGTTCTAGCAAAACGGAAAGGCCAAAAACTAATTCTTTTCAGACGAATTAAATCCAAACTGATATCCCGTGAAGAATAAAAAAGCGAAAAGGAAATCCCTCAGTTCGGTCATATGAGCCAAATGCACTCAGAATGATGGAAAGCATGGTGTATGATCTGACAAACGGTCCAGGGTTAAATTTCGGCAAAAGAAGAAGAACACTACTCCGATCTTTTGTGCCAAAAGGGAAAATCCATGATTATTATCATCAGACTCGCAGGGGGTTGGGCTATGTGTCAACCCTGATCCCATCGGCCTCTGACTTTGAAGAGCCATTAGGCCATGATTACTCATCAGGCACATCATCGTGGGATTCAGATATTAGTGTCGGCAACATATTCGAAGAACTTTCAGTAAATATGGTTTCAACAAGCCACCTGGAAGACGGGGATGAAGAAATAATCCAATCCGATAAAGATCCTTAGATCAAGCATTTAAATGCTCTTTAGGATAGTCGCTTTGAACAGCGGGAACCACCCACAGAAGATAAGGTTGTTCAGATCAATCTAAGAGATGAGGCTAATCCTAAGCCCATCTTTATAAGCGAAGGCCTGTCATCTTCTGAGAAAAAGGATCTAATATCTCTTGTACAAGAATTATAGATGTCTTCGCCTGGAATTATGAGGACATGCTTGGGCTTGATCCTCGAGTGGCTATGAATCGCCTCAATATTAATACGGGCATAAAGCCTGTCAAACAATAACAGCGACGATTCCGTCCAGAAGTAATGGAAGCAATTCAATCAGAAGTCAGAAAGCTTATAGACTCTGACTTCATTAGGGAAGAACAACATCCTGATTGGATAGCCAACATCGTCCCCATTGCTAAAAAGAACGGAAAGATTCGGATCTGCATTGATTTCCGTGATCTAAAAGAGGCTTGTCCTAAGGACAAATTTCACTGCCAATCACAGATGTCATGATTGACAATACGTGTGGATTCGAGCGAATGTCCTTCATGGATGGATTTTCAGGATATAATCAAATCAAAATGTATCCTGACGACGAAAAACATACCTCTTTCAGGACACCACTAGGGGTATACTGCTACACCGTCATGCCCTTCGGACTAAAGAATGCAGGGGTGATATATCAAAGGGCTATGAATGCCATTTTCTACGAACACATGTGCAAAACAGTGGAATGCTATGTTGACGACATCGAAGTAAAAAGCCGCGCAAAAGGTGATCATATAACTAATTTAAAGGTTGTCTTCGACATCATGCGGACCCATCAATTGAAAATGAACCCCACCAAATCCTTCCTTGGGGTGGCCAGTGGCAAATTCCTAGGATTTGTCGTAACCTCCACGGGAATTCATTTGGATCCGGAAAAGGTTTGCGCTATCCAGGAAATGCAACCTCTGAGAAACCTCAAGGAGCTCAGGGGATTGCAAGGATGATTGGCGTACATCCGAAGGTTCATCTTAAATCTCTCCGGAAGATGCCAACCCTTTATCAAATTAATGAAGAAGGGTATTTCGTTCATTTGGGATAACACTTGCCAGCAAGCATTTGAGGAAATTAAATAGTACCTCACACAACCACCGGTCGTTGTAGCTCCGGTGTCCGAGAAACCTTTCCTGATATACGTCCGAGCGATGGATCATTCTTTAGGAGCTTTATTAGCTCAGAACGATGATCAAGGACGAGAGCAAGCGATTTACTATTTGAGTAGAATAATGATCGGGGCCGAACACCGGTACAACCCGATCGAGAAGGAATGTCTGGCATTGGTGTTCGTTGTTCAGAAAATGCGACACTATTTGGTAGGCCAAACTATAAATGTCATATCAAAAGTCAACCCCTTGAGGTTACTCATGACAAAGCCTTCATCGCTGAACGGCCGACTGGTAAAATGGGCCATATTGCTATCCCAATATGAAATGCACTTTTTACCATAAAAAGCCATGAAGAGACAAGCGGTGGCGGATTTCCTGGCGAAGCATCCAGATCCGAGGGCTGCCAAACTTTACGAGGATCTCCCAGATGAGGTCGCTGAAGTCTGCCAGACCCAGACATCCTTTGAAAGGCAAGTGTGGCAACTTTTCTTTGACGGTGCATCGAGAACAGGCCCAAAAGGACATATAGTAGCAGGAGTAGGGGCAGTACTCGTCTCCTCATAGAACTATGTGATTCCTCGAGCTGTCTCATTAACCGAGCCTTGTTTCAACAATATAGCAGAGTATAATGCCCTCTTGATTGGGATGTAACTCGCCAATGAGATTGGCATTAAAAATGTCGAAGCATATGATGACTCTAAACTTATCGTCAACCAAGTTCGCGGGGAGTACGAAGTCAGACATGAAGATCTAGTACCCTATTACAACGCAACTGTCCACATGACCGAGAGGTTTACAAACTTCTACATTGACTATGTACCACGCAAGCAAAATGCGCATGCATATGCACTGGCGTCTCTCGGTGCCTCCTTAGCTCTTCCAGCTGGAGTAATAGAGAAAATATTTGTCCACAGCCATGACTTATATTGCCCGAGAATTGTTCTTGAGGACTACCAGGAGCCAACAGGAGATTGTCAAGACAAAGAAGCTCTTGAGTCGTCAACCGGTCCAGAGCTGAGAGACTAGCGAATTTCTTACATTGACTATGTCTTGTGTGGTATCCTGCCTAAGGACACCAAGGAAGCGGCTACCATTAAAAGGAAAGCCCCCAAATTTTACTATAATGCAATCACACGAACGTTGTATCGTCGATCGCATGACGGGATCTTACTTTGCTGCCTATCGCAAAAAGAGGCACAGGAGGTATTGAAAGAAGCCCATGACAGTATGTGTGGAGCCCATCAACTCGGCCCAAAACTTGCGAATCGACTCCAAAGGTTAGGATATTATTGGCCTAAGATGATCGCTAACGCCATCACCTATGCCAAAAGATGTCACGCCTGCCAAGTGCATGGTGATTTCATCCATCAAGTCCCAGGGTACCTTCACTCTACGACTTCAACCTGGCCATTTGAGATGTGGGGGATGGATGTAGTTGGCCCTATCAGTCCACCATCATCAAAAGGACATCGGTTTATTTTAGCCATAACCGACTACTTCTCCAAATGGGCTGAGATCATTCCTTTGAAGGAGGTAAAGTCATCTGATGTGATCAAATTCATTAAACATCACGTCATCTACCGTTTTAGTATACCTCGCGAATCGTCCATGACAATAGACCCCAGTTCGTCAGTCAAGCTTTCCAGAGGTTCTGCGCTAAGTTAGAATCCAGAGTGTGTCCTTAACGGCATACTACCCCGCCGCTAACAGTCTCGCAGATGCTTTCAACAAAACCATTGGCAAATTTCTCAAGAAGTTTGTCTCAAAAAGTCAGCGAGACTTGGACGATAAGTTAGGCGAATGCTTATGGGCCTATCGCACAACTGTTCAAACCCCAACTAAAGCTACTCCATTTTCGTTGGTATATGAGTGTGAAGTTGTGTTTCCACTAGGAGTCCAAATCTCATCTCTATGCGTCGCCTTGACAGTAGAGATGACAAGTGAGGAGAAGCATCGACAGCGACTCCAAGAATTAGAGGCCTTAGATGATAAAGTCTGCAGGCCCAACATCAAATCGAGCTCTACCAATCCCGGATTACTAGAGCCTTCAACAAGAAAGTTAAGGTGCGAACTTTCAAGAAAGGTGACCTTGTCTTAGCCGTCAGAAGACCTATGGTGATGACATATAAAACAAAAGAAAAATTCCAGCCTAAATGGGAAGGACCATTTGTAGTAGAGTCAGTCTACTCAAATGGAGCATATCGCCTCATAACTTCAAATGGTGATACACTCATGATGCCGATCAATGGCAGGTTCCTGAAGAAGTACTATCCTTAATAGTACTCTTCCGCTGATCAAGTTAAAAGTACACCTCTGATCAAAGCTCCAGATCCAAGAAAAGTTCTTTCCTTTATTCGGTCATATCACTGTTGATCGGTGATAAGCTAATCGGGCACTGACTGTACCATGATGCATGATGTAAATATTGATAAAGAAACGAAAGGCAAAACTTGGGTTTTAATATCGCTCTCTTCATAATGTCCGACGTCTCCGACGGCTAAGGACAGAGGAAAATGTTGGCCTCTAAGCCCAACATAAGTCCTCGATAATTTACCATGCTGAGGGGAATAGCATAGCTAGCCCAACTCAAACGGTAGTTGGTAAAGGCACCTCAAATCTGTTGATAGCTGAGGGTTTGCTAAAAATCCTAAGTGGACAAGATTCCATCCTCTCCTCTAAAATCCCTTACCAATTCTCATACACATAATGGTAGGTCTACAAAATACAATCATTGCTACTTTAACACTATACCTCTGGTAATGAAAATTTTCAATACTCCCTATCGAGTACAAACCTTACTTGTCAACTCTATATGGGGTAACAAGTCTTCAAATCTGTCAAGTTAAAATTACACCTCTGATATTCTAAATCCACTTGTCATTCTCATCAGTAGAATGGTAGGTCCTCAAATTGCTCCCATCACGAGTCAATTTCTGTCAAGTTAACACCACGCCTCTAACAAATTACTGTTAAGTTTAACACTACACTTCTAACAGTAATCAAGTTGCTGCCAAGTTCAATATTAAACCTCTGACAGTCATTCTCCCTTAGACTTCCGTATCGAAGCTGAACAAGAACGATGCTAAGTTTAACACTACACCTCTAGCGTCCAGGTCATTGCTAAGTTCAACAATACACCTATAGCCATGACTTTCCCTCGGACTTCCTTGTCGAAGTCGAGATGATCAATGCCAAGTTCAAAATTACACCTCTAGCATTACCCTCACTGCCAAGTTAAACATTACACCTATGGCAGTGACATTTTCAGTTTTTCCAAATAAAATTGAAATACTTTTGAGTTAAGTTAATATCACACCTCTGACTCACACCCTTGTTAAGTTAACATTACACTTCTGACAAGACTTAATCAACCCGTCAAGTTAATATCACACCTCTAACAGTAAAGATTTCCTAGATCCCCCACGAATCTAGTCTCACTTGTTATTCTTGTCAACAGAACAACAAGTCCACCTAAAAACATTGTTAGGTTAACATTACACCGTTAACAGTGTTTCATTAAACCCCCAGCTGGTCTTAATCAAGTTAATCCTAAAACCTCTGATGAAAACTCATCCTCCCTGGGGGTACAAATTCCACCTGTCGCTCCCCTTTATAGATTGGCAGTTCCATAAAACTTCTGTCAAGTTAATATCACACCTCTGACAGCACTGTTGAATATCCTGAAACAGAATTTTTCTACAAACTTTAACTTGTTAAGATTATTATCATATTTTTACCAATCCAAAGATCCTTTACTCCTACACGTCCGAATTTCAATGCAAAAAGGGAATTCAAGACAATAGAAGGTGACAAAAAAAAAATGTCGCTTTTATTTATGTCCAAACATATGAAAGTGATACAAGACGCTCTCTTATATAATAAGATTGAGTGTTACAATAAAGGAGTACAAAGAAGTCCCTCTCTCTCAGTAAGAGGTTGCACTCACTCCTTGAAGCATGCTCACCACTCCAAGTACAAGAAGTTTGGAAAGGCGCCAAAGAAGGGCTGTGTGATGACGATCGGAAGCTGATTACATTATAATGCATCATGTAAACATCGAAGGAGTCCATCATTGACCAAGAACAGTGGTGTTTCTTGAGGTCAAAATGCAGGAGAACCTTCTGATCCCACCTGACTAACTGGTGCAGGCCATGATCCTTCGTTGATGAACATCTCTACCACCAGAAAGTCATCTAATGAATATGGACTTTTCATCGATGTCACTTCTGGGGTAAGATTAGTGAAGGGAGGATTCGAGACCTTATAGGTGACGTCCTGCAAGAGGACCATACCCACCACCATATCCACCGCCATACCCACTGTGACCATCGTGAACCTAAAAGCATGACTAGTGCATCGTGTCCAATGAGGTCTCGGCGGATGTCAAATCCTCGTCTCCCATAAACAAGAGCCGTGACTTCTCCTCCAATGGTCGACCATCGAACAAGTTCGCTGGCCGATATATTCTCCCAAGGGCCCAGCGAATATGTGAAAGAATGATTGAGGCTACCTGCAAGAAGTAAAAACTAGAAGGCCAGAATGCTGAAACGGAAGAACTGAAAGGCAGACGCAGCTATAGCTAGGACTTCAAAGCAGGAATGACCCACACAGAAAGTCAAAATTCTGTTGCGACAGAAACAGACGCGATCAAAGTGGTGGACTTCGAATACACACAGATTTGAATGTAGTCTAGTTTTAGACCCGCGTCTAAAATATAAAAAACGCGAAGAGAACCAGACGCGAAAATTGCCACATCCTTATTTGATAAACAAGGGTTGATACATTCAAGTTTGAAGCCTTCGGCCTGAGTTAAAATTCTTCTAAGTCAACAGCCTCAAACGCGAGCTCTGTATGTAAAGCTCGCGGTCCAGGTGCAAAGTCAATTACACTCGCGTCCAGGGATTTGAGTCAGAGTTCAGACTCAATCAACTTGCACTTCATCAGGAAGTCTAAAAGACGCAACTTTCAAATAATGGGCGCACCAGTCAGACTTCAAGAGAAGGTCAAAAAGATGAATTCTTCAGGGATAGTAAAACTGAAACTCAGTCAGGCCGAGTATTTCATGGCGGACACGCAATTCCTACCCGTAGAATAACCCTTTAAAGGTTGAACTTTCTGCATCAAGGCGCGAATATAAAAGGTACTCAAAGAGATGCTTTTCGATTTTGAAATCACTTGACAGTAATAATCTTCTGGAGAGATTAAAAGAAAAGCATGAAAGGTTTGGGTCGTCGTCATCCATGGGGGCAAATCCCATTGAAGGAAGAAGATGAAGTCCCTTAGAGCGCCTACTCTCGAGGGAAAGCAGTCTAAGTGATGGACTGTTAAGGGGGGTGAGGCCTATTTATAGGCAACCCATAAAGCCAGTAATTAATGGCGTACTAATCAGAGCCATCGGCCTTAATTCCCGTACGAATATCAAAGCCCAATGAAGGGTTGACGCGTGGATTGTCGCTTCGGGAAGCGGCGAGGATGCAAGCCTCCAACCATCAACGCCGACTTGATATTTAAAGACATTAATGTCTAAACCAATGAAGGGCTGACGCGTGGACTACCGCTTCGAGAAATATCGGAGGACACGAGTCCCCAATCGTCAACGCCAATTTGATATTTAAAGATCTAACAAGATCTTTAAGACAAGCTGCATGTCACGCTTGGAGGTTGCATCAAACGCAGACCCAAGGGTCTCCTGAAACCCGCGTCCCTTTGTGAACTCGAAAGCGGCGTCCTTCTCATTCCTGTTAAGAGATCCGTAACCGCGTCCCTGGGAGTGGTTCAAAGCCGTGTCCCCTCAGCAAATGGGGCCCATTCTGAGATCACGCCTTGAAGTCACATAAAACTTAAAAGTTGCGTTCCGAAACTTGCGTCCTCAATAGAGAAGGCCTATGTCATTTACAGGGATCCTGGAACTATGTCTCCATTACGAGACGGCAATTATGTTCTTATCATAAACTTAATATAATTGAGTTTGCACCTTGTCAAGGGTTCAGAGACGCATTTCTATTAAGACAGTGCCGCGTCCCCATCAATCAGCTGAGTTTCATACATCAGTTTGAGGAGCTTAAGGGTCGCGTCTGGGGATCTGCGTCCTTCCCTAATCAGAACCGTGTCTTTTTCAAAAAGGAGATTCCGTGCGTCTCCACGGTGTCTCCGTTAGCGGGTTAGAGACGCGTTTCCAAGACCGCGTCTCCATTATAAATCAGAACTATGTTTTGGCTCAGGAACTCAGTCCACCCTAAGTCTATGGCCAGCTAAAGACTACAGTCAAGAGCTGCAATTATAAAATTGAGTTCTCATCCACAGCAAAAAAAACTTGAAATGGAGCAAAGTTCTGGAAACTCTTATTTATTTGATTCAAAAATGGTAAAAGTAATACAGACGCTCTTGACAAGTAAAGTTTTTTTTTAGACAACAAAAGGAGGCTAATAATCTTGCTTCGCTAAAGAACGGATTTGTTCTCGGAGACGATGCATCTCGTGCGACGTGCTTTCTCAACCTCCATCAGAGCTTGGACCCGCAACTCCTCCTCGGACAAAAATCTCTTCACAGCTAGCTGTGCTTGAAGAGACTCCAGTCTGGAGGAATGAGCAGAAAGGTTCTCCTCAGCCTGCATCTTGGCCGTTTTCAGCTCCTCCAGCCTTTTCCTAGTAGCGGCAAGCTTCTGCTCATTGATTTCAATCAAGGCTTCTGCCTTGGCTATGGTGGCTCGAGCAGTAGCAATAACCTGTTCTGCACTCTGTATGACGATTTCGGATTCCTTTGAATCGCCAATCAGCCTTTGACAATCAGCTTGAAAATGCTGAAGATGATGGGCCTCCTCTGCTATCTGTTCCTCCATCTCCTTTCGCTCATTTTCTTGAGCGGCAAGAAGCTTATCCAGAGTTGTCCGAGTCTCGTCTACTAAACCAATATTTTCCAGGGACTTGAGCTCTTTCAGATGGCTTCCCAGTTGCTCCACCAGCATCAGGCATGCCCTAGCCTGCGAAGGACCCCCAGTATGCAATGTTCCCGATCTGATTTTCGAGAAGTATTCGGGTAAACTCAAACGAGCTGCCCCCAGAAAGGATGAGGTCAAGTATGATCGCATGGAGGCAAAAAAACTGCTGCACCATTTGACGTGCCAGCTCTTCCATGATATCATTAGCTAGAGAGAACCTTGCTGACGAACTCCCGGATCCCCTTTCCATTACAGGACGAGAGACAGGAATCGGTTCGTCTTGCACAGGAGGGATGTCAATGACAGGTTCGTCAGGAGCTGAGATGGTCGCCGATACTTCTGGGGCGGTTATTATTGTAGCAGTCTCCACGGCGACTGAAGTGACAGCAAACCTGGCAACATCGGGTTCCTCGGTCGAGGTTTGAACTGTACCACCCTCTGCCTCAAGGATTGCCGCAATATCCTCTACTGGAGCTACCCAGCACTTCACTGCCACCACCAAAACATCAAATATCACAATAAAAGAAAGAAATTTTCAATGCGTCAATATCCCCTTACCGGGCTGAGGATCTGAAGATGACGAATTCCTGGGTAGATCTTGTGGGGTTGAGACCGCCTGGACTTCGACAGTTGCACTCTCTTGAGGCATTCTGGTAGTAGGAGCCTCAAGGCCCTCCTGCTGGGCCAACTTTTGTATCATTTCCTCAATCTGAGAGGAAGTTGTAGCTTCACTGTCGACAGCCAGCCCTATAGCACAAAGTCAAAAGGAAATGTCAGAACACTTCCTAGCTAAAGGAGAAGCCAGTTCAAAAAGACAAGGAGAGTACCTTCAGCAGCAGTGATTGTTGCTATTGGCGAAACCGTCACAGGGTCACACTCTTATATCTCTTCCTCCGAAATATGTGATAATTTACTTGGATCTGGAAGAGCGGGTTAATCGCCAAAATCGACTTCATCGCCAAATAATATTCATGCTCTCCAAATGATGAAGACGATAGTTCAACACAAGAGGCCTCGGCAATCGAGACCTTGCCACCAAGTACCCCAGTAGTAGGGCTGGGATCGACTGCTCGCGAGCTGGGCATCAATACAGTAGGAGACCCAGGCTGTTGCTCCTCACCCCTCTGTAAATCACCTAGAGGGGGGTGAATAGGTGATATGGCTAATCTATAAACTAAATGCGCTAAATGCGGAAGCTTAAAAATAAATTTACAATCACACTTAATACAACCAACAAGTGTAGCCGAATTTCCCGTGAAGGGCTCTGGACTAACTCCTCTTGATTCCCCTAGATATGGGTCGAGGTGCTATATGAAGCTCTTGTGGTTAAGTATAAGTGAGGCACACACAAGCATAGCAATATGAAATATGCAAGGCACAATGCAAGCAATATATGATAAGAATGAATGAATGATGCTCTGCATAAGTAAAGAGAGAGGGTTAAGAGACAATGGATCAAACGCAAATACAAGGATATGTTTCGAGATTCGACCCCTAGCTCTACGTCCCCGCCTTCACCGAGAAGGATTTCTAATCCACTAAAGGAGTACCGAACTCCTCTCTCAACCTTACAATGCAACCGAGGCAATACAATCACAATCCACCTCTACCGAAGAGGGATAAGGCTCGTAGCCAACAATCTCAATCGCCTCTACCAAAGAGGGATCCAAACACCACTCCGATCACCCTCTACCAAAGAGGGATACACAAATACAAGGAGGGTTTTTACAACAAGTGGTTTCTTTCAACCACAAACAATCTCTCTTTCCACTAAACAAAAGATCCTATAGAATAGGATAGATGATAGCTCAAGTATGGAAAACAAGTATTTGATCAAAGAAAAACTCTTGGGAAAATACCAAATAAATATTGAAATGAAGAACAATAAACCATTTCCCAAAAACCTATTTTCTTTGAAAATAACAAAACACTTAAAACAAATAAGATGAATCTTTTTGCTCTTTAAACTCTTTTGAAAACTTGTTTTTAAAAACCAGAGAGTAGGAAAAATTTTGCTCAGAAAATCTTAGCCAAAACCCCAAGAAATGGGGTATTTATAGGCCCAAAAAAACTAGCTGTTAGGCTGATCTGGCAGCCTGACAGGCTTGCGGTCGACGCCCGGTCGACCTCCAACGGTCAGAAATATGACCATTAGGGCAATACGGTCGGCCGCCCGGCCGACCGCCTAGATACAGAGAGCAGACTTTTCTTCTCCGGTCGACCGTTTCGGTCGACCGCCCAGATACAGAGAGCAAGACTCTCTGATCCGGTCGGCGACCGGCCGACCGGCCCTGTGTCTGACAAATGTGCACAGGGTTGTGCATGTCAGTCGACCGCAACGGTCGACTGGCCCTTGGTTCGGTCGACCGTCCGGTCGGCCGACCTGGCCTGTCAGCCACAGTCTGGGTCAGAAACTGGGTCAGAAAAACAGTTAAACATATTTCTAAAAATTCTTTTAAGTCTTGTAAAAATCTCCAAAAATAGTTTTATCATTTTGCATTGATATATAAACTTGTGATAAATATTTTAACTCAAATATCAAGCATATGAAACCATTTTTGTGTTTTAACATTTTTACCAAAAATCAAAACTTGTATTTTATCAAACTTGGATTTTTCAATAGGAATTCTGATTTTTCTTAAAATTCATGAGTAGGCATATGAAAATAAGTTTGTCTAAGATATGAAGCATGTATGTATATCGAACACATCTAATATACATAAAAACCATTTAAACTTGTTTTGATCTAAACTATTCATGAAAACCAAATTCAAAACATAAAACTTATGTGTGTTGTGCACTTGAGCATATCAACTATACTAAGCTTTACAAATGGATCTAAAACACACCAAACACTAGGATACCTAAGTCTTCTTGACGATCTTCAATCTTCAAGTCGGCTTGGTCCTAAAACTTGATCCACCGAGTGCAAATGAGTGATCTTGAAGCTCGGGCACCGGAATCACTATGAAAAGCTCCAAAAACTCCTTTGTTGAAGCTAATCACCAACTAATATCTTGTTACATGATCTGAAACTAAAATCACAAGATAATTAGTAAACATAATTACATGAGTTAATCATCATCAAAACTAGAGAGGAAAGCCTCCGGGCCAACAATCTCCCCCTTTTTGATGATGAAAAACAAATGGAGTTATATATGCATGGATTAAAGTTAAGCTTCAAGGAAGCTCCCCCTTAACTCATGCATAAACAAATAAACATAATGAATATGCAATGAAGGCTCTTAAACATGAATGCATATCTATGCATAAACAATAAAAGGCTCTAGATACCAATGAAATGTTCAAAAACAAAACATGCTCTAGATACCAATAAAATTAAACTAAATTAAACTTAATATATGCAAAACATAAATATGCATATATAAAACTTCTTAAATAATTCTCCCCCTTTTTGTCAATCATAAACAAGGGGTAACAACCAAAACAAAACAAAACCTTCTCCCCCTTTTTAATACAAAGAAACAATCATCAATAAGGGGTAAAAGCAAAACCAAATCAATAAATTTTTCTCCTCCTTTTTGTTAAAAATAAAGAATCAACAAAGGGTTAATAAAAACAATGTTCTCCCCTTTTTGTCTAAAACAAAACAGAACCAAATAGGGGTGACAATCAATTAAGATATCAATTTAAAATATGTCAAAATAGCATCTTGATACCAATTGAAAGTAAACATAGATCAATAAATGGTGTATGCTATATACATTCATGAAGAGGAAGATGTGAAGCTTCCCTACATATATACATTACATGAAGGAGGGATGACAAGCCTTAATTCACATAACGTACACTATGCAATGCATAAGAGGAGATGTGAAGCTCCCCCTACTCACGTGCATCACATAAAGGAGAGATTGTCAAGCTCTTCAATACAAGATACACTCATCATGAATCTATATGTAGAAGAGATGTTAAGCTCTCCTTGCATATATGCAATACAAATTAAAACTTTTGACTATTTTCTTTAAACAAAATTTTGAGATACCAAATTTTAAAAACATTCAAATAACATATTGATATCAAAAGAGAGTTTTTTTTTTTAAGTATATGATATCAATTAAAAAATTTTATTTTCTATCATAAAGCAAGGGAGTGAAAATACAAATACCAATTGTAAATATGAAAATTGAATTTTCTCCCTCTTTATGAAATACCAACAAAAACAATGCGTAAGCTTGAAATGAGATACCAATTGAAAAGCAATTGAAAACTAATCAATTGAAACAAAATTGAAGCTCAAGCTTAGCATAAACACAAACATATATATGTATGAAAAATAGATAGCAATTGAAATTGATATTCTTTAAAAAGCAAGCATACATATATGAAAATATATGAGTATACAATAAAGGTCAAAATCGATACCAATTAAAAGAATTTCAATGATACCAATTGAAACAACAATAATGATCAAGTGTATACATCATATAACTACCACCCATTCATGCACAAGTTTAAAAGATATTCAAGAAGGGTATACATGGTATGGTCTCCCAACCAACCGCCCTTGGAAGGTAGGGATTTTCAAAAATAGATTTGAAAATAAGCTTTGTTTGAAAAACTCTACCATATGAAAAATACGAACTAGTTTAATGAAAAAACTTGTAAACTAGTACAAAATCCTTCAAGTAAGGAATAAAAAACAAAGTTATTTTTCATGAAACATGAAATCCACATGGAACTAAACCACTCAAAATCCATTAAGCTCATACATACTCATGAGAAACATAATCATGAGAAACATTTTAAAAGAGGTGAGTGTGCAAGTGTTATGTGAAACATATAATCATGAAAATCGGCAATTAAGCTCAAAATTTCTTAAAAAACACGAAAACATGAAATTCATCCAAAACTATTTAATCTTCAAGGTATATGTATGTTCTATACAAATTAAAGTATACATACATATCCAAACACAACGAGTCCAAAAAGATATATGCATGAAGGCACGTGGCTCAAAAGGATGTATATGTATAACAATAATTTGGATAAAATGGACAAATACATGAAGTTAAACATAAACACATGGAAACATGAAAAACTAAATTTTCATTAAAACAAATTTTATTTCAAGGTATATGTATGATTTGTCAACACAAAAAGTATACATACATATCCCTAAACACAATTGAGTCTATATGTATAGATTTGCATGAAAAGTAAATGACTCAAGGAGTATACATGTATATCTTAAAGTTTGGCAAAATAGACATATACATGAAATGAAAACACATGATCATAAAACAAAACCAAAATGGGAATACAAGTTTAAAATGCATGGATCATCAAAACTAGACTATACTAGCACATCTAATGGGTTTAAATAAGCATTCAAGCTCAAACATATATAGATTTATTTGTGGCCCACTATATGCACAAATATATACCTAGTCTTAATGAAAACTAACATTTAAGCTTATATTCAAATCATGAAGCATCAAAAATAAGATAAAATCATCATGATAAATTTTAAACATGATTATTATGTAAATTCACATGTTATTAAACCTATGATAAACATGATAGCTAAACAAAGGTGAGAACACTAAAATAATGGTTCATATTAAACATGGGTGTCTCAAAATGCTAAACATGTATGTCAAGGATTTAATAAACATGGCATTTTCATAATGATCATATAAACAACAAATCATGCTAAAGATAATGAACATGAAAAGCATGTAAACAATAATAAAGAGTAAGAGACCGTTACCAAAACCTATGAGGCAACTCTCCATATCTCCAAAAACAAGGTGGTCTTCCCACCAAACCTTCCCTTGAAAGTGATGCATCCAAATAATCTCCTTTAAGCTAGGAACACATCCACTCCAAGGTACCGATACTCTCACGTCATGTGAGAGCCCACACCTACATCATAAATAAGAGGGGTGGTCTTTGGTACCCATATCTTTTGGGTCCATGGGGGTTAGTACCTTCTCTAACCCAAACAAATTTATTTGCTAAATTTACATCATATAATCTATCAAAGCAAAATTTAGCAAGGTGGCCCTTACGTCCAGTATTTGTACAAGTGTACACATGAGCATACATCGTATTATGGTGTCCGTGAGAAGCATGTGTATGCCGTGGAGGGTGTGCATGAAAAGATGGAACTTGTTTCTTTCGAAATAAAGATTTCAAACGTGTATGACCCACAACACATTGGCTCAAAGTGGAGCCCAAACAATCTACACTCTTCTTAAGCAAACAAATATCATCATTAATTCTAGAAGAAGAGGTACATGCAATAGGTAGACTAGATGAAGAAGCTACACTAGCATGGCAAACATGTGCATCAATATTATTTTTCAAAAATTTATTTTTCTTTAAACAAACATCTAAATCATTTGAAATAGAAATTATTTTATTTTTCAAAGCAACATTCTCTTTTAAAACAAAATCAACTTTTGAAGACAAATTTTCATTTTTCTTTAAAATTGATTCACAATCATTTTTATTTTTCAAAAATTTATTCTCTTTTAGTGCAAGGTTTAGTTGAGATCTCAATAAATCCCTTTCATTATAGACCTCAACCTTCTCTTGCAAAACCTTATCAAGTCTAGAATGCAAACTTTTATTTTCTTTTTCAAGGCCTAGACTTTTCTTTTTCAAAATTTTATATTTTTCTATTAATTTTTCACAAATTATTGAAAGTTCTTCATTCAAAGCATGGGAATCAACAAATTCATCACATGAAGAACTAGAATCAAAACTATCTAGTTGAGTTTCCGATTGTACCTCAAGGGAGTCATCCCTTGGATCATATAGCATTGTTGTGGCTCGGATTCATCTCTACTAGATTCCTCTTCTTATTGGATTGGCATTTGAAGCTCGGAGGTGGTGGTTGTTGTCAAATTGTTCCACACTGCAAAGGCGGAATCAAGATTAGAAATATGCATAAGATATTCTCTAGGTAGCGTGCTTCTAATGGCCTCAAGGGCTTGTGCATTGGCCCCTATATGCTTGCTATCACTAAGGTAGGATTCATTGGTAATGGCAAGGTGAACCTTATATCCTAGGGTTTGGAGGTATATGGACATCCTAGTCTTCCAAATAAGAATGTTGGAAGGGTCAAACATAGGTGGGGTCATGAAGTCCATGGATGTAAACTATATGTGTGCAAACAAGCAAATGCAAATGTAGATTAGCAAACAAGGATCTTACTCCTAGGATATTAAGCCTAAGTATCAGGAGCGTAGGCTCTGATACCAATTGTAAATCACCTAGGGGGTGAATAGGTGATATGGCTAATCTATAAACTAAATGCGCTAAATGCGGAAGCTTAAAAACAAATTTGAAATCACACTTAATACAACCAACAAGTGTAGCCGAATTCCCCGTGAAGGGCTCTGGACTAACTCCTCTTGGTTCCCCTAGATATGGGTTGAGGGGCTATATGAAGCTCTTGTGGTTAAGTATAAGTGAGGCACACACAAGCATAGCAATATGAAATATGCAAGGCACAATACAAGCAATATATGATAAGAATGAATGAATGATGCTTTGCATAAGTAAAGAGAGAGGGTTAAGAGACAATGGATCAAACGCAAATACAAGGATATGTTTCGAGGTTCGAGCCCCTAACTCTACGTCCCGCCTTCACCGAGAAGGATTTCTAATCCACTAAAGGAGTACCAAACTCCTCTCTCAACCTTACAATGCCACCGAGGCAATCAACCACAATCCACCTCTACCGAAGAGGGATAAGGCCCGTAGCCAACAATCTCAATCACCTCTACCAAAGAGGGATCCAAACACCACTCCGATCAACCTTTACCAAAGAGGGATACACAAATACAAGGAGGGTTTTTACAACAAGTGGTTTCTTTCAACCACAAACAATCTCTCTTTTTCACTAAACAAAATATCCTATAGAATAGGATAGATGATAGCTCAAGTGTGGAAAACAAGTGTTTTGATCAAAGAAAAACTCTTGGGAAAATACCAAATAGATATTGAAATGAAGAACAATAAACCAATTTCCCAAAAACCTATTTTCTTTGAAAATAACAAAACACTTAAAACAAATAAGATGAATCTTTTTACTCTTTAAACTCTTTTGAAAACTTGTTTTTAAAACCAGAGAGTAGGAGAAAATTTGCTCAGAAAATCTTAGCCAAAACCCCCAAGAAATGGGGTATTTATAGGCCCAAAAGAAAACTAGCCGTTATCTGGCAGCCTGACAGGCTTGCGGTCGACCGGCCCGGTCAACCGCTAACGGTCAGAAATATGACCGTTGGGGCAATACGGTCGACCGCCCCGGCCGCCCAGATACAGAGAGCAGACTTTTCTGCTCCGATCGACCGCCCAGATACAGAGAGCAAGGGTCTCTGATCCGGTCGGCCGACCGGCCGACCGGCCCTGTGTCTGACAAATGTGCACAGGGCTGTGCACGTCAGTCGACCGTAACGGTCGACTGGTCCTTGGTTCGGTCGACCGTCCGGTCGGCCGACCTGGCTATCAGCCACAGTCTGGGTCAGAAACTGGGTCAGAAAAACAGTTAAACATATTTCTAAAAATTCTTTTAAGTCTTGTAAAAATCTCCAAAAATAGTTTTATCATTTTGCATTGATATATAAACTTGTGATAAATATTTTAACTCAAATATCAAACATATGAAACCATTTTTGTGTTTTAACATTTTTACCAAAAACCAAAACTTGTATTTTATCAAACTTGGATTTTTCAATAGGAATTCTGATTTTTCTTAAAATTCATCAGTAGGCATATCAAAATAATTTGTCTAAGATATGAAGCATGTATGTATATCGAACACATCTAATATATATAAAAACTATTTAAACTTGTTTTGATCTAAACTATTCATGAAAACCAAATCCAAAACATAAAACTTGTGTGTATTGTGCACTTGAGCATATCAACTATACTAAGCTTTACAAATGGATCTAAAACACACTAAATACTAAGATAACTAAGTCTTCTTGATGATCTTCAATCTTCAAGTCAGCTTGGTCCCAAAACTTGATCCACCGAGTGCAAATGAGTGATCTTGAAGCTCGGGCACCGGAATCACTATGAAAAGCTCCAAAAACTCCTTTGTTGAAGCTAATCACCAACTAATATCTTGTTACATGATCTGAAACTAAAATCACAAGATAATTAGTAAACATAACTACATGAGTTAATCATCATCAAAACAAGAGAGGAAGGCCTCCGGGCCAACACCCTCCTCTCTTGAACTGAAGATGACCCTGGCTGAGTTGAGACCCCCGGAATCTCAACATCATCCCGTCCTACCAGGTCAACCTCGAGTTGCTCAGCCTCTTCAGCTGTAGCGGGTTCATCTGCAAGCTCCCCTTCTTCTAAGATCACGGGGCCCCTGCTGCGTAGTCCACGAGGACGAAGAAGGGGGATTTCTTCTTTCTCCTCCTCTTCCTCCCTCTATTCCTCAACACCAGAAGGGACGACCTCAGACATTAAAGCTTCAGCCCCCAAATCTCTCCTAGCCTTCTTTGGAACAGGCTCACCCTTGGAAGTAGAGCCATGGGGACGTTTGGACACAGCCCGTCGACGCTTTTTAGTAGGCTGTTTCTTAGGTACTGCTGCTCTCGGTTTCACCCCTGTCTCCCCTCTTGCCTCTTTCTCAGCTGCCTGGTATTCCTCCATGCCTCGCACGCGTTTGTTGGACACCAATTTGTCCTTATAAGACGCTTTGATGCTTTTAATGCATGAGATGTTTATTGAGAAACCAGGCATCTTGCTAGCCTGGGATACCAAGTGCAGAAACTAAGGCTCGTGTAGCAGTTGGGCGTCTTGTGAGGCAAGCTGAAAATAGCGTTTGTCCCTCCAGCCACACTGTAATACCAGGCCCAGCACCTTCAAATAAATTCCCGCTGAAGGAGAGTTTGGCATTGGGGTTACCAACATATAATTGGTCATAACCGAATTGTCGGGAAAAACGGTTCGGCATATAGGGCTCGATCGTACATGAGTTCCCTTGCCAAAAGAGCAGGTACCCGGGTCTAATATTAATTAGCCACCAGAAGACTCCCGATGGCAACCTTGTGAAGTCATCTGGTCCCGCAAGGTCAGCAAATTTATTCCCGTAAGATGCACCAGTAATCTCGGGGAAGCAGCAGTCGAGATGGTAGTTTGAAACGTTCAGAATACATTTCCAAACATAGAACATATAAAATAAGACCAGCTTGAGTTCTCTAGCTTCTGCACAAAAGGGACAAACCCCTCGGATAGAGACACCACCGTCATCAGGGAAGGGCAGTGTATAACATACCAAGTCATCAGGTACGTGTATGGAAGCTCGATCCTGGGGTTGGGGGTCATCACTCTTGGCCTCCCCTCCGAGTCAACCTCTGGTCTACCTTTGGAGTCAACGATGGCCTTCACTTTACACAGGCTTTGAACCAAAGCCCGTAATCCACTTTGGATTCTAGCCATCATTGCTGGAAGGAGGGCGATAGACCTGCCATAGGCCAACAAGACCGCCAGGTACACCACATTGGCGACAATCACTTCATGCGGCTGTGTCGGCACTACGCAGCGCTTCAACCACAGCATGAGAAGCCTGCCAATAGCGCCTGGTCAGAAATAGGGACCCGGGCTTGATGATGAAAACTTTCAAAAATCGTATCAGGTTTGAAAGTGTCTTCATTCGACTCCGTGGTGTAAGAGCTCACAGAGGCGTCAATCCTCTCAGCGATTTCTTCGTCGGTGCTAGGAGCCAGAATGGTCACTGAGTGATCTTTCTCAGTTATACCATTAAACAAGTAGCTCGCCCAAGACATCTGCTTGACACCCTTGGCCCTCCAGGAGGTTATTTGACCGTAGATGTGAAAGTGACACAACACTTCCCAATAGGTCTCATATATTTGAGGGCTCTCCTTCCTTAATAGATGAAGCTCTTCAGAAGTTGGAACATATTCTTCATAAGGGGCGTCTCCCATAACCAGCCCCGAAACTTCATATAGCTCATGAAGGGCGAGCCCCATCTCTCCGGCCGGAGTAAAAAATGTCCCCGTCAAAGGGTTATAATGCTCCAGGATGCCGTAGAAGTTATGAGAACTTTGCGACAGGCCATACTGCACAGCCCTGACCACGTGATGTAGCCCCACCTGTTCCAACAGAGCTCCAAGTTCGACGAGGACAAATCCTACCATCTTGCCCCACCAGGATCTGTCGGAAGAATGAACCCACCCGAGCGGGCGGAAGTCAACGGGAAAATCACCCCTTACCTTCATGAACTAATTGAAGAAGGTAGTGCCGAGCCGAGGGGTTCCCCTCTTGGATACTCAGGTCTGACCAATCTGGGAAACAAACCAAAAACCTCTTTCTCATAACCGCCAGAGTGTACTCCTTTAGCGCCTAGTATGCCGAGAGAGACACCGGAGACAGATCGGGTAAGATCCCATTCCATTACACGGTGAACAGACATGTGCTGGAGATAGGATAAGGGATACATCCTCCCCATATTGGAAAGAAAGAATTTCCTATCTCCTATCTGGTGAAGCCACTTGTAATCGCCGTCATGCAAGGCACTACCATCCTCGTCAATGTCATCGCCAAAAAAGAAGACAGGTTTCTTTAACGGAGTGCGTGAATCCATCTCAAACACTCTGTCGGTGATAATTTCCCGGAGGGTCCTCATGCTGACTTTAGAGATCTTCTCCTTTCGCTCCTTCGACTTATCAGTACTCACAGAAGCAGTCTTCTGCAACACAAAGGTCGGATTGTGGTCAGCACCGCCTACATGTCCAAAGTGGCACTTTTTGGATAGAGGGTTGGAGGAATATCGCACTGCAAAAGAAAATAACATTGATCAGAAATCTGAAAGAAAATGATTAAGTGTTTGCAACTCAAACGCAGAAATAAACCCAAATGCAGAGATCAATCAAAATCTGCGTCTAGACCAAAGATCGCGAAGCTAGCATGGAGCCCGCGTTTTAAAAATCCAGGACTTATGAAAATTTCTAAGTATTGGACTCAGACGCAAGATTCATTAAGACCGGCATCTGATCTCACAAGACGCAAGAATCGTAAGAAATCTGCACCTGAATCCCTTACACTTAGAAATATTCTAAGTATTGGATTCAAAGCGCAAGGCTCAATTGGGCCCTGTGTTCAACAAATAGGTACGGACTCAAGTGGATAAAAGATGCAGAGGTCATCAAAACCTGCATCTTGTCTATCGACTCAAGAACCGCGCCTGAAGATCAAACATGGGCATGAGCCCGCGTTGGCGGTTTATATTCAAAAGAGATTTAAGAGTTAAAAGAACTTTGTAAGCCCCATTAATGGCGGAAACCAAGTCCGATGATTTTAAATACCTGAAATAGGGGATTCCTGTATGGAGGAACCACCCATTTGGGTCTCAGGAACGATGGCCTTGGAAGGCGAAGCAGCATGCTTAGCCTTTGGTGCCATTGCGACCGTGGAATCGGTGTTGGGAATGAAAGAAATGAGAAGAACAAAAAAGCTTCAAGCTTTCTTAACCCTAAGAGGTTCAAATGAAGAAGAAGAGTCTGATGATGACTCTTGAAAGACTGTTGCCTTTTATAGGCACAGTGATTCGCAGAGATACGCAGCGCTTGGCTCGACGCCTAATCTATGCCTGACGCGTGGAAAGCGTATTAAATGCAGCGCGAAATTCGCGCACCAAAACGAAGATGTCCCCTCAATTCTACAGGACACGTGGCAACGCACTCACAGCACGGATTCGCATTCAAAAGCTGCGTCTTCATCCCAAAAGACGCGTCCCTCTGAAGGTCGCGCCTTTTCAACTAGGCCAAAGCCGCGTCTACTCCATAGAGTGACAGTCGCGTCTTCATCCTAAAAGACGCATCCCTACAGAAGGCGCATCTTTAAAGCAGCATAACCCCTGCGTCTGCAGAACTTGCATTCAGTCCTTGCTTATGCAACTCAGTTTAACAGTACACTGTCACAAGCAGATGACTGTTCACCCCTGGTTTAAAGTACACCAACGACAAACCCAGAGCATCGGGGAGGTTTAGACTGTGTATCTAGACACTCGCCACGATCATTTTTGACGGCTTCAAAGAGTTCAACAGTACACTCACGAAGGCCATACTTCAAACAAGATCAAGCTCGAAGCATTGTCAGTCCAATCATGAGAAGGGTAAACTCAGCTAGAGTCCAAAGTATTTCGAAATCCGTCCCAGCAAACCGCGGAATATCAAAAACTTGGAGGGGGTTCTGTAGGCTGTCTAAAAATCATTAAAAGACAAGTCATCAAAAAGCAGAACTCCAGACGCAGGGCTAGTCTCAGCATCACTGCAGCAGCAAGACGCGAGGGTCGAAACCCGCGTCTCAGCACCACTGCAGCAGCAAGACGCGAGGGTCGAAACCCGCATCTCAGCACCACTGTAGCAGCAAGACGCGAGGGTCGAAACCCATGTCTCAGTATCACTGCAGCAGCAAGACGGAGGGTCGAAACCCGCGTCTCAGCATCACTGCAGCAGTAAGACGCGAGGGTCGAAACCTGCATCTCAGCATTACTGCAGCACCAAGGCGCGAGGATCAAAATCTGCGTCTCAGTTATAACTGCCCTTGTTATGGGGTCAATCACTACCCACATAAGGAGGAAGTTAATCCCCCATTATGGAGTGTTTTTAGGGGGCACGTTCGCCTCTGATACCTCTATAAATAGCCTTGCTTGCTATTGAGAAGGGGTCGGTTAGTCAGATAATTCTAGGAGAAGAATTTGATTTGTGAGCTTCCACAGAAAAGGAAAGAGAGTTCAACTCTTCAAACAACTTGCTGCGTACAAGCCAATTTTTGCATACAATCTCTTTGAGATTCCTGATCAATCAGGAGCTGTGTCACTCCATCGACCATCCAAAGAGAAGATCCCTAAGAGTTCTTGACGTTCACCCGGTCAATGAAAAACAAGATTCACTTTCAACCGCCACCTGAAGAACCCAGCATTAAACAAAGGGAAGATTCAAGTCTCAACATCTTCCCTCTCTTGTAATCGGAGTGTAAATCTATTGTAATCTTTCATTTGATTCAAGGAAATTTTACAAGGAACCCTATTCTCCCGTCAAACAACCACCTAGGAGTATGATCTTGGTTTTGCTAATCTACATTTGCATTTGCATTTGCGCACATAGTTTGCACTCATGGATAGTCCTCCCATGTTTGATATCTCTAGACTTAATGTATGGAAGGTTATGATGAGTTGTCATTTAAAAGCTCAAGGTTATAAAGTTTACCTTGCCATTATCAAGGAATCCTACGTTAGTGATAGCAAGCATATAGAGGCCAATGCACTAGCCCTAAAGGCACTTAGAGCATCCCTTGATAAAAAAATATTTACATGCATTTTCTCACTATGATTCCGCTTTTGCAATATGGAACATTTTGACATCTCCTGAGCTACCAACGCTTATCAATAAGAAGAGAAAATCTAGTCGAGACGAGTCCGACGAACATTGCTTCATGGTCCAAAGGAATGACTCCCTTGAGGTACAATCAGAAACTCAACTAACTGCTAGTTCTAGTTCATATTGCAATGAGTGTTTGGATATACAAGCCTTAAATGATGAACTTGCTAAAAATTGTGAAATTTTGATTTTAAAATATAAACTTTTGAAAAAGGATAGCTTTGGTTTAAAAGAAGAAAATAAAAATTTATCTTCTACACTTGAGATTGCTTTGCAAGAGAGGGATGAGATTTCAAGTGAACTTGACTCACTTAAATCCCAACTTGAACTTGCACTTAATGAAAACAAAATTTTGAAAACAAAAAATGATTGTGAAAATGTTTTAAAGAAAAATGAGGCGTTATCTTCAAAAGTTGATTTTGTTGTAAAAGAAAATGTTTCTTTGAAAAATAAAATTGATTTGATTTCATAAGAATTGGAAGATTTTTAAAGAAAAAAATTTCTTTGAAAAATGATATAGATTCACATATTTGCCATGCTAGTGTAGCTTTACATTCTAGCTCACCTATTGCATGCACCTCTTCTTCCATGATTGAAAATGATATATATTTGTTAAAGAAGAGTGTGGATTATTTTGAACCACTCACGATTGGAATCTTTGTTTCAAAAGAAACAAGTTCCATCTTTGCATATACACAAACCACAGCATACACATGCTCCTCACGTACAGACCCATAACACGATGTATGCTCATGTGTACACTTTTACACATTGTGGACGTAAAGGCCACCTTGCTAAGTTTTGTTATGATCGTATACATGATTCAAATTTAGCAACTAAATTTGTTTGGGTTAGGAAAGGAGCTAACCCCCATGGACCCAAAAAAGTATGGGTACCAAAGACTACCCCCATTGTATTTGATGTAGGTGTGGGCTCTCACATGACGTGAGAGTAATGGTGCCTTGAGGTGGATGCATTCCGAGCTTAAAGACT
Source organism: Agave tequilana (assembly GCA_038442645.1). Classification (NCBI taxonomy): domain Eukaryota; kingdom Viridiplantae; phylum Streptophyta; class Magnoliopsida; order Asparagales; family Asparagaceae; genus Agave; species Agave tequilana. The sequence goes on along the minus strand of JAVJIF010025238.1, from coordinate 24,581 downwards.
ATTTGGATGCATCACTTTCAAGGGGAGTTTGGTGGAAGGACCACCTCGATTTGGAGATAAGGAGATGTGCCTCTTCAGTTTTGGTAACAATCTCTTACTCCTCATTTATTGTTTACATGTTTTTCATATCATTGATTTTAGCATGTTTTGATGTTTCTTGATTAGTATGTTATATGTCATGATATTTAGATTAGTGATATACATGATTAGTTATTTGAGACACCCATGTTTAATATGAACTTATACCTTTGTGTTCTCACATTTGTTTTAACTAATGTGTATGTCCTAGATCTAATGCATGTTCATATACATAATGATCTTATAAGTTATGTTTTTGATTTTCATGCTTCATGTTTTGATTACATGTTTAGATGTTAGTTTTCATTAAAACTTAGATATATACTTATATAACTAGTGAGCCACAAATAGAGTATTATATGTTTTTCTTGAACGCTGATTTATACTCATTAGATGTACTACTATAGCCTAGTTTTGATGATTCATACATTTGACTTGTATTCCCATTTTGTACATTTTTTCATGTTTATGTTTTACCTTCATATATATGTCTATTTTTTCCAAATTAATAGTTATACATATACATCCTTGAGCCACTTGCTTTCATGCATATACTTTTGTGGACTCATTTATATTTGAATGTATGTATACTTTAGTTTGTACATGATATACATATACCTTAAAGGATTCTAGTTTTTGACGATTTTCATGTTTTGACAAGGAATTTCATAATAGAGCTAAATTGAGTATTTTCATGATTATGTTTTTCACATAACTTGTACACTCATATTATTTGATGTTTTCTCATGATTTTGTTTTCATGAGTTCAATTTGTGCTTTATAGTTTTTGAGTGTTTGGTGATCATGTGATCTACATATTTTTTATGGAATATATTTTTGTTTTATTCCTTACTTAAAGGATTTCGTACTAGTTTACAATTTTTTCTTATAACTAGTTCGTATTTTTCATTAGGGTAGAGCTTTTCAAAGATATTATATTTTTAAACTTATTTTTGAAAACCCTACCCATCCAAGGGTGGTTGGCTGGGCGACCATGCCTTGTATGCTTCTTATTGAAAATCTATTTTAAACATGTGCATGAAATGAGCGGTAGGTAATATGAGTTATACACTTGATCTTATTATGTTTTCAATTAGTATTATTAAATCTTTTCAGTTGGTATCACTATTGACATTCTTTTTGTATACTCGTATATGTTTTTATATATGTATGCTTGCACTTCAAATAGTATCATTTCGATTGGTATTTAATTTTCATACATATATATATGCTTTATTTGTGCTTACTATATCTCTATATCTTTGAGCACAAATTTTAGTTATGTTAAGCTTGATTTCTTCAATGACTATTATACTTCAATTGATTATGTTTCAATTGGTATCTTATACAAGCTTATACATTATTTTATTTGGTATTTCATAAAGGGGGAGAAAATTTATATTTCACTTTTCAATTGGTTTTACTTACCTTTGGTATTTTACTCCCACACTTTATGTTGAAAAATGATTGAAAAATGATATTGATTATTTTTGGTATCATATGCTCCTAATAAAAATTACTTTCAATTGATACTAATCTTTACAATTGATATCAAGATTATATAAATTTTTTTAATTGATATCAAATTTTTGGTTAAATTCTTCAAAATGATTTATTTACTTGCAATTGGTATTTAAATTTATATTAAAAATATTTATTTTATGTACCTTCAATGGGTATGTTTTATTTATTTTCAATTGATATCATGATGAACGAAATTGATATATTTTTTTAATTGGTATCATAATGTTTTGTTTTGATTTTACTCCTTATTGATATTTTTTGTTTTGTTTTTGTTTAAGACAAAAAGGGGGAGAACATTGTTTTATTATTTTCTTTGACCCCATTGTTGATGATTGACAAAAAGGGGGAGATGTATTTGAGTTTAATATGCATGTTTATTATTTAATATGCATGTTTATTGTTTATTTGTAAGCTTATACCAAAGTTGTTTCATACTGATTCATATTGATATTTTTTATTATTGTATCAAAAGGTTTTAGTGAATATCTTCCAATTGGTATCAAGAATTTTATTTTATTGATTGTTATCAAGAGTTTTTATGTTGCTTTTATTGATAAAGTTTTCACATTGAAATTTTTATTAGTATCAAAAGCAATTAATTAAGAACATGTTTATTTTAAAAAGGAAAAGGAATTTATTTTAAAAGTTTGGTATCAAGAGCATGTTTATTTCCTGTTTGGTATCAAGAGCATGTTCATTTCATTGTTTTATGCATGTTGATGCATATTCATGTTTAGTATTCATTACATATATTTATTGTTTATTGCTATACATGAGCTAAGGGGGAGCTTCTTTGAAGCTTAACTTTAATTCATGCATATATAACTCCATGGGTTTTGTCATCATCAAAAAGGGGGAGATTGTTCCCAGAGGCCTTCCACTCTAGTTTTGATGATGATTAACTCATGTAGTTATAGTTTACTAATAATCTTGTCATGTTTAGTTTCAGATACTTAACCAAGATATTAGTAGGTGATTAGCTTCAACAAAGGTGTTTTGGAGCTTTCACATGGTGATTCAAGAGCCCGAGCGTCAAAGTTTATTTCTACACTCTTTGGAGTCAAGCTCGGTAGATCACGTTTGGATCGAGTCAACTTGGAGACGCCGCTCTACAAGAAGACTTCGGTATAGTATTCAGTTTATGTTTTAGATCCATTGTTAAAAATTAGATAGTGTGAAATGCTCAAGTTCACAACACACACACTTGTTTAAGTTTCATGTTTTAGTTTTCAGTTTTTTAGTTTAACCGATCTTGGTTTTCATGAATAGATAGAATCAAAACAAGTTTACATGGTTTAATATATATTAGATTCGTTCTATATACATGTATGCTTCAACTATTTAAACAAACTTAGTTTGATAGTCTATTTCATGAATTTGGAGTTTTGGTATTTCAACAAAACTTATTTTTGGATTTTAAGTCAAAAACATTGATATATATCTTTATATGTATATTGAATTATATCCATATGCCTCAAAGTTGTTTCAATATCATGTTTTTGTATTTGGATGAGTTTTGGAAAAAACGATTTTCCATTTCAAAAATCCATGTTTTGGAAAATACGGATTTTGGTTTTTGCAAAATTTCTATAACACAAAAATGGTTCAAATAGTTTGAAATATGTGTTGAATTTTTTTCACACATGTTTGTATATCAAAGATAATTCAAGAAACTATTTTTGTGGATTTTTAGAGTTTTTATGGGATTTTATAGGATAATAAAAACTCAGTTTTCAAGTCCTGAATTCAGTCTGCCAGGCTCTGGCGATCGACTGACCGATTGACCAGACCAGGAGCCGGTCGACCGGGACGATCGACCGGATGTGCACAAGACGTACATAAGGCTATATCAGTTGGCCGGTCGATCGAGCGGTCGACCGACTGAAGGCAACCCACTCTCATGTTGTCCCAGTCGACCGGCCAGAGAGTTGTTGCTCTCTGGTTCTGGGCACGGTCGACCGGGCGGTCGACCGGCAGGCTCAACGGTCACTTTTTTGACTGTTGGCCGGTCGACCGGAAGGTCAATTTTGACCTTTCTGCCAGCCAACGGGCAGATTCTTTTGGGGCCTAATTATACCCCATTTGAGGGCTGTTTTGGATAAGATTTTTAGAGAGAAAATTTTCATACTCCTTAAGGTTTTCAGCAAAAAGTTTTTGGGTCCAAATTCTTATTCTCTATTTGTTTTTAAAGTGTTTGTTATTTCAAAGAAAATTATCTTTTGGGAATTTGTTTTTGGTCTAAAAATTATATATCTATTTGGAGATTTTTCTCAAGTGATTTTCTTTGTTAAAAACACTTTATTTTTTTCACACTTTAGCTTATCATCCTATCCTCTCTATAGGATCTTTGTTTTGTGAGAAAGAGATTGGTTTGTAGTCTTTTAATCACTAAGTTGTAAACCCTCCTACTTTGTGTTATTCCTCTTGTATAGAGGTTGATTTTTGGAGTGGTGGCTTTGTGCCCTATCCCTCTAGTGAGAGGTTGATTGTATTGTATTGACTTTGTGCTTATCCCTCATTTGTGAGGTTGATATTTGTGGCTTTGTGTCTAACCTCTAAGTGTAGAGGTTGTGTTTGTAATTGAGAGAGGAGTTGTGTACTCCTGGTTGTATTGCCCCAAATCCTCAGTGAAGGTTCCCTGTGTGGGAGTCCTGTGTGAACAAGTTAGTAGAAATCCTTCTGTGTGAAGGCGGGGATGCAAAGCTGTGTGCTCGAATCTCGAAATAAATCTCGGTGTTTGCGTTTGATCCATTGACTCTTACTCTCTCTCTCTCTCTCTTTTACATTGTACCTTGCATCATTTTATATTGCTCATTCATATATTATATGCTTGGCTTGTTTGTGTGTGCCTCACTTGTGTTTAACCACGAAAGCTTCATATAGCATCTCAACTCTTATTCAGAGGAATCAAGAGGAGTTAGTTCAGAGCCCCTCACCAGAAATTCGACTACACTCGTTGGTTACACTAGGTGTGATGGAATTTAATTTTAATTTTCGCATTTTGTTCATTAAATTAGCCGTACACCTATTCACCCTCCTTTAGATGTACTTATAGAAGGGAAGATGGATAATCAAGACAAAGTCCTTCAGAGCGCATGCTCGCAAAAGAAAACAGTCTAGATAAAAAACTGTTAAGAGCCTGAGGCATATTTATAGTCAAGTCATAAGGCTCATAATTAATGACATAATAATCAAAATCATCAGCCTTAATGCCTGCACAGACATTAAATCCAATGCGGAGGTGAAACATGGATTGTCGCTCCGGGAAACGCCTACGACACAAGTCCCCAACCGTCAATGTCGACTTGACATTAAAAGATCCAACAAGATCTTTAAGACAGATTGCATGTAACGCTTTGGAAGCTTCGTCCTGAAGTTCGCATCCATTCACAAGACTTGAAGGCTACGTCCTGAAGTCTGCATTCTTGTACAAGACTTGAAGGCTGCATCCTGAAGTCTGCGTTCTTGCACAAACTCAAAGGCCACGTCCATAAGCCCACGACCTTTTACAAGACTTGAAGGCTGCATCCTAAAGTCCGCATTCTTGCAAAGACTCAAAGGCTACGTCCATAAGCCCGCAACTTTTCACAAGACTTGAAGGCCGCGTTCCTTTCGTTTAACTGCAGAAGCCAGAACTGCATCTCCTTAGTGATCCATACCCGCGTCCTCTTAATATTCCAGAGCCGCATCTCCCTAGTGAGCCAGGACCACATTCCTCAACAATTCAGAGTCGCATTCTGAAGTTTGCGTCCTTTCGCAAATTTGAAGGTCGCGTCCCCCTTTGTCAAATTGAAGAACGCAGGGTCACATCTCGCTTGAGAAGCTAAAGCTACGTCCCTACTCAAACAGCTAAGAGTCACGTCTCTCTCGATGAGCCAGAGCTACATTTTCATCAACAGTTTAGAGCCGCGTCTCCACTATAAGAAAGAACCGCGTCTGAAAATCAAACACGAGCATGAGTCTCGCATTGGCGGTTCACATTCAAAAGAGACTTAGGAGTTAAGAGAACTCTTTAAGCCCCTTTTAATGGCAGAAACTAGTTCTGATGGTTTTATTACCTGAAATAGGGGCCTCCTGTGGAGAAGGACCACCCATTTGAGCCTCGGGAGCAGCAGTGCTCGAAGACGAGGCAACAAGTTTGGTCTTTGGTGCCATTTCAACCGTGAAATTGGTGTTAAGAATGAAGAAAAGTGGAAGAAGCTTTAAGCTTTTCTTAATTCTTGACACAGGGCTCAGCAGAGAAGAAGAAGGGTCTAATGATGACCCATGAAAGACCGTTGTCTTTTTATAGGCACAGTGATCCGCAAAGATATGCATCGTAGGTCTCGAGGCTCAATCTGCGCCCGACATGTGGCATGCGTCTTGAATGGACGCAAATTTCGCGCATTAAGGGAAAGGCGTCCCCTCAACTCCGCCAGACACGTAGCAACGCGCCCAAAACGCGGGTCTCACGTTTAACGAAGCTGCGTCTTCACTTCAAAAATCGCGTTCCTTTAAAGATCGCATCTCTTTAGCAAAGTAAGAGATGCGGCTCCGCTTTGAATGAGGACTACATCTCCAAAGAAACATAACCTCTGTGTCTACATGACTTGCATTCAGTCTTCGCTTCTGCAATTAGTTCAATAGTGCACTGGTACAAACGGACAACAGCTTACCCCCGGTTTAATAGTATACCAACAAACCAGCTCAGAGCACCGAAGAGGTCTGGACTGCGTATCTAGACACTCACCACGATCATTTCTGACAGCTTCAAAGGGTTTTACAGTACACTCATGAAGATCTCATTTCAGACAGGATCAAACTCAGAGTATCTCAAATGATTGTCAGTCCAATCATGAGAAATATGAATTCAACCAGAGTCCAAAGTATTTCAAAGTCTACCCAGTCAACTGCGGAATATCAGAGATTCTATAGATTATCCAAAAATCACTGAGGACAAGTCATCAGAAAGCAGAGTCTGAACCCTAGATGCAAGGCTAATCATAGCCACCAGTGCAGTCCCAAGACGCAGAGCCTGAAAGCCGCGTCTCAGCATCACTGCGGTACCAAGACGCAGAGCTTGAAAGCTGCATCTCGGCATCACTGTAGTACCAAGATGCGAGGGTCAAAATCCGTGTTTCTACTTCACCGCAATACCCAGACACAGGACTCGAAGCCGCGTCTCACGTAAAACTTGACGCAGAACTTTAAACTCACATTTCAACCAAATGCGAAACTCAAGCATTACCTCAACAGCTAAACGTGAGGCTCGAAGCCCGCATTTCAACTAGAGAGGAACCCTGCGTCTCTATTATAACTGCCCTCATTACTGGGTTAATTACTGCCCACGGAATGAGGGAGTTAACCCCCATTATGGAGGGTTTCTAGGGGACAATTTTACCCCTGAAACTCCTATAAATAGCTCAGTCTGCTAATGAAGGAGGGTCTTTTTCTTTTTCTGAGGAGAGAATTCTTAGTCGATTGGAGAGAATCTCGATCAGAGCTTCTAACTGAGAAATATTTAAGAGTTCAACTCTTCTAACAACTTGCTGAGTATAAGTTTGCTTTTGCCTCAAATCTCTTTGAGATTTATTGGACAGGAGCTGTGCTACTCCGTCCATAGTCCGAAGAGAAGAATCCTAGAAGACTGTGACGCTCATCCGGTCAACGAAAAATAAGATTCACTTTTCACTGCTACATCAAGAACCCAACATTAAATAAAGAGAAGATTTGAGCTTGAATATCTTCTCTCTCTTGTAATCGAAATTTGTTGAGATTGTTATAATCTTTTATTAATCCAAGGAAATTTTACTTAAGCTCCCTCAAATTTTCTCTGATAAACAGAAATTACCACATGGTTTTTCTTATATGGGGGAGACCAAGGTGTGCAAATTACATAAATTCTTATATGGTCTTAAACAATATGGTCTTAAACAAGCTTCTAGGTAATGGTTCTCAAAATTTTCGATAAGTTTAATCTCCAAAGGGTTTGTTCAATCTCTTGCTGACTGTAGTTTCTTTACCTACAAACAAGGTAATATAAACTTGTTTGTTCTAGTGTATGTTGATGATATCATTATATCTGTTAATGACATTGTTGCTATATCCAACCTCAAACAATATCTACACAAGACTTTCTCTATGAAAGATCTAGGTGATCTCAAATATTTTCTAGGCGAGGTCTTTCTCTCCTCTAAAGGTATATTTTTATGTCAACGAAAATATATTTTTGACATTTTACAAGACACAGGGATGACAGGTGCATGTATTTCACTGTTTCTAATAGAACAAAATATTCATCTTTTTTTACTACTGGAAAACTAATTCCAGACCTAACCATTTATCGAAAGCTTATTGGTCGCCTACTTTATCTTACTATCACCAATCCTGACATACAATTTGCAATTAATAACCAAAATTAATTCATGCAATGTCCAAGAACATGTAATCTTGATGTTGCATATCGTGTTTTAAGATACATCAAAGGAACAATTGGAACTAGAATCTTTCTTTTATCTTCCACCACTATCCACATCCATGGATACACGGATTCAGATTGGGCAGGATGTCCTGTCACACAACATTTCACTATAGGATATTTCACAAAGCTTGACAATAGTCCAATATTATGAAAATCTAAAAAGCAGCATACTATTTCTTATTCTTCAGCAGAGGCTAAATATCGTGCATTGGTGGCATTATCATCTTAACTACAATGGCTCAAATACATCTTAATGGATTTAGGTATAACACACCCTGAACCAATGTCCTTTTATTATGATAACAAGGATGCTATCCATATAGCTGAAAATTTGATTTTTCTTCGACACATAAAACACATTGAATTAGATTGTCAATTTATACATAAAAAGATTGTATCTAAACTTATTTCTCCATGCGATATCCGTTCATGTGATCAACTTTATGATATTTCGACAAAATCACTTGGAGTTGATAAGTTTCAAAAGTTACGAGACAAGTTGGGTGTCATCGATACCACTTCCACCACTCCAACTTGAGGGGGAATATTAACGTACATAATGGACCGGTTGGATTATTCCACACATTTTACAAATTGTAAAAATGATGGACGAGTTAAATTCTTTCACGCATTTTAAACTTAGCTTATTTTAGTTGTTTTTATTTATATGGTTCCATTTTTAGCACAGTTTCTGTTATTAAACTAATTTGCAAAAAAAAAAAATCTTCTCATTCCAAAGATATAAGACCTTCCTTTTTATGTGCACTTTTCTACATGTTACAACGTTTTCTTTGTCTTTATTCAATCGGAGAAATAAAAATTTTCTACTCTATATTTTAATAGAAACATTCCCAAAAAGAGATACACACACAGAGATATATATATATATATAGAGATGTATATGTATATGTATATATGTATGTGTATGTGTAGAGAGAGAGAGAGAGAGAGAGATGGACTTGTGTAGTTGCGGAAGGATTCGAGCCCGAATCCTTCCCACTCAAATACAACCATACATCATCCAAATATAAGATCCATTCCATGAAAGTTGAACTATATTAGTTCAAGTATCTATAAATCAAAATCAAGTATTTTAAATATTTTTTCTCATGCATCAAGTAGGGAGAAACGGACAGCCTAAATAGTGAGTTGGTTAGTTTTATAGTGTAGAACATTTAAAACGTAACAAAAATTAGTTTGTCGGAGTTTTTTAAATGTTTAGATTATTATCAAATGGCCGGATCAAGAATTTGTATATCTAAAGATATAGATCTAACCAACTCACTACTTTCAGCCGTCTATTTTACGCCGCTTGATGGATGAGTAAAAAGTATTCAAAACATGTGATTTTTGATTTTTTTGATTTACTTTAAATAATATAGATCAACTTCAACGGAGTGTTAAAATACTTGATTTTTGATTTATAGATACTTGAAATAATATAGATCAATTTCAACAGAATGAATTTTGTATTCAGATGATGTATGATTATATTTAAGTTGGAAGGATTCAGGCTCGAATCCTTCTGAAACTACACGTGTGTGTGTGTGTGTGTGTGTGTGTGTGTGTGTGTGTGTGTGTGTGTGTATATATATATATATAGAGAGAGAGAGAGAGAGAGTGTGTGTGTGTGCGTGTGTTGAGCTGGACTACTTTTGGAAGTATCAAGAATGTCGATACTTCCATTTTGATTTGATTGATACACCACCCATATGTAAGATCCAAACAGTTTAATGTGATCTATTATCTATAAACCAATTAGGAATAAAATTTAACAGATTTTCAATTTCATTTACTCGTAATCAAAGTGACTAAAAATCGACATTTTTGAGAGATCTAAAACTGCTTAACTTTGAAATCACTTTGATGCGCGGGTAATGATAATAAAAATCTGTGAAATTTTATTCCCAACTAATTTATAGGTAGTAGATCATATCCAATTGTTTGGATCTTGCGTATGGATGGTGTATCAACCAAATCAAAGTGAGAATATTGATATTTTTGATACTTCCGAAAGAAGCCCATCTCAACTCTCTCTCTCTCTCTCTCTCTCTATATATATATATATATATATAATATATATATATATATATATATATATAGATATATATAGAGAGAGAGAGAGAGAGAGGAGAGAGAGAGAAATGTAAATCAGCTGACACAGGAGGCAAATTCGTCCTATGTCGCACTCAAAAATCATATTTCTCGAATGAATTTTCAAATCCGACCGTACATTATCATCTTCATATTCTAAGATATACACATATAAAAAATCAAGTGATTTGAAGTTCGTTTACTCATTGATCTAAACGTTCTATTTTGTTCTATTGTTAAAAAACCGTTAATGTTTGAACCAAAAAAAATGTAGTAAACAAACTTCAAATCACTTGATTTTTTATATCTATATATCATAGAATATGAAGATGATAATGTGTGGTCGGATCTTGAAAATATATTTGAGAAATATGATTTTTGAGTGCGACATAGGAGGAGTTGCCTCCTGTGTGAGCTGATTTACATTTCTCTCATATATATATATATATATATATATATATATATATATATATATATAAGAGAGAGAGACTTGTGTCATTCCGGAAGGATTCGAGCCTAAATCCTTTCCATTCAAATATTAATATCCGACATTCAAATACAAAATTCACTCTGTTGAAGTTGATTTATATTATTTAAAGTAACTAAAAATAAAAAATCAAGTGTTTGAATACCTTTTGTCTATACATCAATTGGCACAAAATGGACGACCGAAAGTAGTGAGTTGGTTAGATTTATGTCTTTATTAGACATACAAATTCTCGATCGGGTCATTTGATCATGATCTAAACATTTAAAAACTCTTACAAACCAATTTTTGTTATGTTTCAAATGTTCTACAACGCTAAACTATTCAAATCATTATTTAGGCCGTCCGTTTTTCCCTACTTGATGCATGGATAAAAGTATTTAAAATATTTAATTTTTCGTTTATAAATACATGAAATAATATAGATCAATTTCAATGGAATGGATCTTGTATTTGAATGTTGTAGGGTTGTATTTGAGTGGGAAGGATTTGACCTCAAATCCTTCCCGGAGTGACACATCTCTCTCTGTGTACACACACGCGGAGTTACACATATAGCCTAGCTTTTCAAAAGAAAAAGAAAAAGAAAAAAAATAAAACCCAGATACCAAGACATGACGTATATAGCAACTACATTAGTGAATATATGACATAGTCCAACCTCTCGTTCTGTAGCTAATCAGTTCATATTCTCCTCAAGCCTCAAGGACTACTCTCATTCCTTCCACAGGACTTTAAACTTTCAGAGTGATGACTCAGTGAACAGTCACAATTTCTATGATTTATAGTCACCATCATCAGCAGCCATTGGTCAGTTGCAATAAGATGCACGAAACTAATTTGATTTTAACATCCAATTGATTAATTGAGCACCAACATCTGCTCCACGAATTGCAAGTCCTTCAGGTTTTAATACTGTTGTTTGTGAAATTTTCTACCTGAAATTAAAAAAAAAAAAAAAAAACCTGCTTGCAGATAATACAAACAAAGGGGCAGTCTTAATTAAGGATTAGTGTGAATCTTATCTATAGACTTGCCACTCCTTTGGTGTTTGATCCATGAAAGCAAGGGGCTTTAATTCTTTGTTCTGACCATGCACATGCACAGAAAATGACTTGTGCAGCGCGCATAGAGAAACTTGTGGGCTCAAGCTCTAAAAGAAGATAAAATCGTTTGAATGCTGACCAAGTTCATATTATCCTCATAATCTAGAAGTTTGCAGAATTACGAATAAATTTGTTACTCAACCATAACTAGTACAATAATTTTAGGCCTTCAGCATCAGCATGCAGTCACATAATCAGGATCTTTGTGATGCAACATTGGGAAAATACTGCGTGAAGCATGGCCAGAAGCTGAAGGCATTCATGCCAGAAGTTGGTGAAGGAATCATTAAATTTGTGTCCCTGAGGAAGAGCCAAGGCAAGACTCAAACGTGAAATCAAAGAGAAGGTAGAGTCTCAATTGCCATTTATTGTGTGTTTGACTTTGAGCCATGGATGGAAGCAAGCAGGATGGGCATTTGCTGTTCAAAGTCAAAACACTGAGCAGCAGATCAATGCATGGTGATTAATATGCAGCCGAGGTCTGGCTCACCTGTCAAAGAATGAGGGGACTGTCGGAAATCTTTGGTCCATGTTAGGGTTAGAGGGGGGAGAAACATGGATGAAGTTATTATAATTATTGAAATTGTTATATTTTAATATTTACTATTTTTACTTTTTATTATTTAATATATTATATTTTTATAATAATATTTTTTTCTTATTTAATTATTTAATATTTTTATATATTTAATAAATTAGATTTATTTATAAATTAGATTTATTTGTTTAATATTTAATTATTTAATATTTAATATTATTTTTAATTAATTAATATTTAATGTTTAATATTTTTAATTATATTTAGTATTCTTACTCTAAGTTTACTTTGAATTATTTTGAATTTTATTTTGAATTATTTATTTTTTTAAATCACCAAACTGTTAATTTTGTGGTCAACTTTTCTACTTACGACTTACACACGACGATAATCAAATATCGTAAAACACAATACACTTTCTCACTTATAATTTTATATTACCAATTATTACCGTAAAACTTACTTGTGCACTTACAACTATAAAAAAAAAAAAAAATTTGTGACATACAATTTAATAGCTTACGACAACTAAACAACCATTCATTAAATTATAGTTATTTATAAACTATGCTGTATATACTCCGCATTCTTGGCTGGATTCTGATTTTCTTGCTCTAACCCATCGTCTTATCACGACGTCCATCAAGATAGAGATTGATGCAACGGGAAACACAAATAAACGAAAACAGAGGGATAAGATTTCTGTGGTTTTTCCTTTGATTCCATAAAGCGTGTGCGAGTGGTGCATGCGGTGGCGGCCATATGGAAATTTCATCGAACAGGTTGTCTTCGTGAGGATGCGTCCAAATTCTCTCGGGCAATCAAACAAGCACTCTTGAAATGGACCTGAACGAAGCATGGTTCTCCCCTCTCGCATTGGGTTTCGTTCTGTAGATTCAGTTTCCGGTCCTCAAACTTTGACAACCCGAACATAATAGTCCTACTTCTACTCATGGGATAATTTCACAAATTATCCGATATTTTTCATGTACTTTCAAATTATATCCCGTACAATTTTAATTTCACAAAAGTATCTCTATTTATTTTTTTTTACTTTGATACCCAGACGACATTAACGGTGGACATGCAATGATCCTCACCTCTTTTGCCTCTCTTGACCAGCCTGAAACTCCATTCTGATGTGAAAAGTAAAAAAAATAAAAAAAATAAAAAATAGGAGAAGAACAAAGTGACCTGTAGAGGAGAAGTGGACTAATTTTGATAAAATTAGAGTTTTATAGCAGTCGTAAAAGTGATTTATGGCTTGGAGCTTTGATTTCAGAGGTTGATTTGGAGGAATTGTGTGCTTGTATCGTGGTTGTGTGCTTGGATAGAGGCGGGAAAGAGGTGGACTAGAGATAGATCCGGCTATTTTTAAAGTAAGTCAACAGATCTACTAGTTTCCTTGATGTTTGTGGCTTGGATCAATTTTTTTTATTGTTAACTGTTCTCAAATTGATTGTTGTGTCATAAAAATCTGATTTTTTTTTCCCCCCTAATTTTTGTTTTAAATTTTTATTATAAAGGTACTAAAAGTCCAGATTTCCCTATATTCGTGTCTGCATTGTTACGTTGTTGTCTTTCCATTGAAAAGTTGTGATCTTCTTTTTAATTGATTGTCAGTGATGTTTGAGTGATAAAAAATTCCTATGTATTTGGATTAGTGGTCCCCTGTGTGTGCACTGTTTATGTTTTAAAAAGTTGCGATCTTTCTAAATTTTGATTGAGTGGTCTCCTATGTGTTCAATGTGTTTATGTTAGACCAATTTATAATTAGTTGATTATTGTATGATTAGTATTTAATCACATGTTATGTTGTTTGATTATTATGTTCACTGTGTTTATTGTTTGATTATTGGTATATTAATGTGTTCATTGCGTTTATCTTGTTCGATTATTGACTAATTCCTATAAATGATTGTTGTCAATATAGGAATGTCAAGGAAAGTGGTTCTTTACCATAGGGGTTTCTTTGTTAAGAGGAAGAAGAGTATACAGTGTACACAGATGGAAAGGTGAAATATCTTATCTTAACAATGATTGGGAGTTTGATTTGGATGAACTACAAACAATGATTAAGGATTAGGCTTGTTGGGAAACAATTTGTATGCTCTGATATAAATTGTTGTGATTTCATGGAACGCGCCCCCATGACCAGATCACCTGGGGCGGCGCAGCGAAACTAACCACGGGATCTACTAAGGAAACGTGAAGAAGAGACAAAAAAGATATTCCAAAGTAGATAGAAAGCCAACATACAATATATCGTGGTTCCACCGATCAAACATATCGTGTGTACATCCCGGGGAGAAAGGGGAGAAACTTTATTAAAACTTTTGAGGAGTACAATAAGAATTACTTACACCTCACGCTGAGAAGATTACAAGCCCTTGATGACCGCCAAGAACAGCGAACCCTTGTGGCTAAACTTCTTTCACGAATCTCTCACCTAGATGAATTACACCCTTAGAAATTATAAATTCATTGAATTGCATTGAAGGCCACCCCCCCAAGAAGTTATTTATAGACCATAGAACTCTCCTACTTTTAAACAAACTTCATCAATACGAGCAATCACCGCCTCAGAATAAAGGAAATCCGAATCTAACTCGAATTTAGGAATAGATTCAGAAAAGGAAAATGCCAGACCCATCATTAGTCGACTACGCCAGGGTATTAGTCGACTAGGCCAGGGTATTAGTCGTCTAATACCATGTATTAGTTGACTAGGCCAAATACTAGTCGACTACTCTGATAAGATTCGGAACCCCAACTCTCTATTGACCAACCTAGTCGATTATATAATGTATTAGTCCACTAATCCATGTGAACAATTGACTATACTCAGTATTAGTCGACTGGTAATGTGCACAGCTCCTTGTGCACGTCTGTTCTTTGATCTCCAAAGATTCGTCTACTTTCACGAGGTATTCCAAACACAAATCCTAACAATCTCCCTCTTGACTCGAATATGAAAATCAACTAGAGGGGGGGGGTGAATAGGTGATAATGCTAATCAATGCACAAATAAAAATTATGATGCAACAATCTCCCAAACAAGACTAGAAGCCGGATTCCCCGTAAAGGGCTCTAAACTCCTTCCTCGTGATTCCTCTGGATATGAGTTGGAGGTGCACAATGAAATCTTATTATATGGGATTTTGATAGACAAGATGAATGAAAACAAGTGAATATTGCAATGAAAATAGAGAGCAAGTAATAGGAGCAATGAAAGTAAAGCAAGAAGCAAGAGCAAGTAAACCAAACGCAAACACCGAGAATTTTTCCGAGGTTCGAGCACCCAGCTCTACGTCCCCGCCTTCCCTAGAAGGATTTCTAACCACTATAACTTCACAAAGATGTTACAAATATACCGGAGTACCCAACTCCACAATCACAAGTACAAGTTCTCTCTTGGTAGTCAAAAGACCACAAACTTTCTTTGCAAAACTCTCTTCCCTTACAAAAATCCCAGTAGAACAATGAGTAGGAATGAAGCTCTTGTGTGTAAGGAGAAAAGAAAAAGAAATCAGAGAGTTCTTGAAAACACTTCAGAAAATGAGAGAGAATTTCAGCACAAAAACCAAGAAACCAAACTCTTTTGAATGCCTTAAACTTTTGAAACTTTGCAAATTTTTCTTGTTATGAACCTCTCCTTAAACACCTCTATTTATAGTAGAGGGCTAGGGTTAGAAGATAAACTCACTTAAGGCTAATTAGGAAGTATTAAGTTCAAAACATATCATTTAAACATATTTAGAGAGAAAAAGACAAAATTAAAACAGCTTCAGAAATAGCCGTTACTGTTCAAACGGCTCTCTCGGTCGACCGGTCGGTCGACCGAAGTTCAAAAATAAGAGCCGTTGCCGGCTCTCAGTCGACCGCATGGTCGACCGAAAATACAGAGAGCAAACGTCTTGCAGTCAGGCAGGTTTCGGTCGACCGCCCGGTCGACCGTGAAACGTGCACACGGATACGCACTGCTGCCAGAACCTCGGTCGACTGGGTCGGTCGACCGTCTTGACCTGACACAGGGTCGGCCGACCGGACGGTTGACCGGCTCAGGTCAAAGGCCGAAACAAAAACAGTATTTTGAAGATAATATGATTTTTAATAAAATATTTTAAATAGGGATAAGTATACAATTATAAGAATGAATTTGTAGACAGAAGTTGTATATTAAAATATTTTGTACATATTATAAAGAATAAACTTATAAATAAGATGTGTGTAAAAACGTGTGTGATAGAGCTTCAAACCTATTCACTATTCTTTAACAAAACTATAAACTAAAAACAAATCTAATTAAGTCTCTTGAGCCATGCAATGCCTTGCTAGAGCCTTCTCTTCTATGTTCCTTCCTTGATGTGCAAAACGCCTTCTTTGCTTCATGAACCTAGAAGTTCTTGCCATAGCTAAGCAAAGGCCTCAAAATATGGTACTAACCTGAAACTTATCTTAAACGAACTAATTAGTACCAAATAGCTCTTATTTGTTTTGTTATCATCAAACTCTAAACAAATGGAGAGTGTAACCTTTTGGGCCAACAATCTCCCCCTTTTTGATGATGACAAAACAAATAGGCTATAAGCAAAAATATAGGTGAGGAGAAAGCTCCCCCTCAAATTATGCTATCATGAAAACAATGTAAGGTGCAAGCAAAAATCATAAGACTAAAAACCATGAAATAAAATACTTGCAAAACACTTAAACTCAAACCAAGAATTCATAAAAACACATCAAAAAACAAAAACATGTATAAACTCATATGGAACCAAAACCATATGAACTCATAATTCTATCACATAAAAACTCATTCTCCCCCTTTTTTGTCATACATCAAAAAGGGTTATGAAAACATTTTTATTCAATAACACAAACATTAAGTTCACCACAAATGAAAGAAAATCTAGCAAATCAAGTGGTTTAGTGAAAATATCGGCTAGTTGCAAATCCGTAGAAACATAATCAATATCTATATCTCCTTTCTCAAAATGATCTCTAAGAAAGTGATATCTAATCTCAATGTGCTTGGTCTTACTATGTTGATTTGCATTCTTAGTCATGTGTATAGTACTAGTATTATCACAAAATATTTTTATATGGTTATAATGCAAATCATAATCAAGGAGAGTATGTTTCATCCAAGGACTTGTGCACAACAAGCCCCCGCGGCAACATACTCCGCCTCGGCGGTTGAGAGAGCTACGGAATTTTGTTTCCTAGAGGACCATGAAACAAGACAATTACCGAGAATTGACATGTCCCACTAGTACTCTTTCTATCTACTCTACAACCCGCATAGTCGGTATCCGAATAACTCGTCATTGAGAGAAATATCCGGTTTTCGGATACCATAGACCCATTCCAATTGTGTCCTTAATATAACGAATGATGCGTTTAACCGCAATAAGATGGACTCTTTGGGACACGATTGAAATCTAGCACAAAGACACACACTAAACATTATGTCCGGCCTACTTGCCGTCAAATACAAAAGACTACCTATCATGCTTCTATACAATTTAATATCAACATTTTTACCTTGGTCATCCTTATCAAGCTTGGTTGTAGTTGCCATGGGAGTGTTGCAAACTTTAGAGTCTTCAAGTCCAAACTTCTTATGAGTTCCTTTGCGTACTTGGCTTGACATATGAAGTTCCCATCTTGCAATTACTTGATTTTGAGTCCAAGAAAGAAATTCAATTCACCCATGGAAGACATTTCAAACTCACTCTGCATAACCTTTTCAAACTCCTTGCATAAAAACTCATTAGAAGATCCAAAAATTATATCATCAACATAAATTTGCACAAATAAAATATCATTATCAACATGCTTAGTAAAAGAGTTGTGTCTACTTTGCCTTTAACAAAATCAGTTGAAATGAGAAAACTAGAAAGCCTTTCATACCAAGCTCTTGGAGCTTGTTTCAATCCATACAAAGCTTTATCAAGTTTAAAAACAAAATTTGGATGAACATGATCAACAAAACCCGGAGGTTGTTCAACATAAACTTCTTCATTTATAAAACCATTCAAAAATGCACTTTTCACATCCATTTGAAAAAGTTTAAAATTTTTAAAAGATGCAAAAGCTAGTGTCATCCGTATGGCTTCAAGCCGTGCTACGGTTGCAAAGGTCTCCTCAAAGTCAATTCCTCAACTTGAGTGTAACCTTGGGCCACTAACCTTGCTTTATTCCAAATGACATTACCGGACTCATCCATCTTGTTTCTAAAGATCCACTTAGTACCAATTATTGGTCTATCGTGGGCCTAGGAACAAGGTGCCAAACTTGGTTGCGCTCAAATTGATTGAGTTCCTCTTGCATGGCTAGCAACCAATATGAGTCCGCCTCGGCTTCGAGGATGCTTTTGGGTTCAAAATGAGAAATGAAAGCAAAGTTACCACATAAGTCATGGAGTTTGGAGCGAGTTGTTACCCCTTTAGATGCATCACCTAAGATGAACTCCTTGGGATGATTTGTAGCATATCTCCAAGCTTTAGGAAGCGGTTGAGAGCTTTCTCTTTATCCTCTAGAACATCAACAATGGATTCTTGCTTTTCTTCTTGAGCGGGTGAGTCCTTCAAGGATAGTCTCTCCATGTCTTCACCTAATGGGTCAATCTCTACAACATTCTTAACAACCACATTAGATTCTTCAAACTTAACATGCATGGATTCTTCAATGGTAAGTGAAGATCTATTGAATACTCTATAAGCTTTGCTAGTAGTGGAATATCCAATAAAGATTGCTTCATAAGCCTTAGCATCAAATTTACCCAAGTTATCTTTAGTATTCAAAACAAAACACTTGCATCCAAAAACTTTGAAATATGCAACATTAGGTTTTCTAGAATGATACATTTCAAAAGATGTTTTGGAAGAATTTTTACACAAATAAATACGATTTGAAATATAGCATGCGGTGTTTACGGCCTCGGCCCAAAATATTGAGACTGGTCATATTCACTAATCATGGTCCTAGCCATCTCTTGAAGTGTTCTATTTTTCCTTTCTACAACTCCATTTTGTTGTAGAGTCCTAGGACATGACATTTCATGCTTGATTCCTTTTCATCACAATAAGTCATGAAGAGTTGGTTAACAAACTCACCACCTCTATCACTCCTTATTTTCAAAATCGAAAAACCTTTTTCTTTTTCAACCCTTTTTCGAAAAACTTTAAAATGAGAAAAAGTTGATCTTTGTGTTCCAAAAAGAAAACCAAGTAAATCGGAAAAATCATCTACTAAAACAAATGCATATCTACTACCATTTAAGCTTTTAGTTTTAGTTGGTCCAAAAAGATCCATATGAATTAATTCTAATGGTCTAGTTGACATGATATCCTTGATTGGTTTGAAGGAAGACTTGGTTTGTTTCCCAAGTTGGCACGCACCACAAATGCGATTTTTCTCAAACTTCAAGCAAGGTATACCCTTCACCAATTCCTTAGAATTAATTCTAGAAAGATGGTCAAAAGATGCATGTCCTAATCTTCTATGCCAAAGCCAAGAATTTTCATCAAAAGCATTCAAGCATTTAGTAGAACAATCTAAATTAAACATGTCAATGATATAAACATTATTGTCACGAAAACCGGTGAGAATACAATCATTGGATTTAACATCAAAATCTTGCAAGAAGAATCATCAAAAACAACTTTAAGTCCACGGTCACAAAATTGACTAATACTAAGCAAGTTATGCTTCAAACCATCAACAAGAGCTACATTTTCTATAATAGGAGATGCACCAATTTGAATGTTACCTATACCAATGATAGTGCCCTTGGAGTCATCCCCGAAGGTGACGGAGCCACCTTCCATGTACCTTGATAGGGTTGTAAAGTTATTGATGTCCCATGTCATGTGTCTTGAACAACCACTATCAAGGTACCACCGCTCCTTACGTCTTGGAGCCTTGGTGTGCACCTACATCAAACAATTTAGGACTTGATTTTGGTACCCACATTTTCTTAGGTCCTAAAGGGTTAGTGCCATGAACCCAAACAAGATTATTTGATCTATTTACTTGGTCATAACAAAACTTAGCCAAATGTCCATTTTTACCACAATAAGTACATCTATACACTCTACCATATTTAAAAGCATAGTGAATGTGAGATTTGTGAGCATGTGTGGATTTAGCATGAGTGTGGTGTGTAGTGTGAGCATGAGAAATTTTAATATGAGGATCTTTAGCATGAGAGGTGTGCTTTTTAGAAACTTTTCTTCAAGTTTCTTTGTGTTAAAAGCACAATCTTTCAAAACCTTTTCAAAATCAACCATTTAGTTTTTAAAGAAGAAATTTCTTTTTCATCAACCTTAGGAAATTTGCCTTACAAGAAACCTTGTAAGCACTAAATTCTTCTTGGATAGAAATGAGATTGGAAGAAATTCATCTTTTTCTTTAGAAACCATAGCAAGTTGATTTTTAAGAAAAGCAACTTCCTTTTCCAATTTTGAACACTCAATCTTTTTATTATCATAAGTTTCGGAGAGTTCTACAAAAGCATGTACAAGAACTTCTTTACTTAATTCATCTTTTTCTTCATCAAGAGGATGAGAGGTTACCTTTGGTGTGTTTGCCATGAAACACATGTTTGCCGTATCCACCTCGTCTTCGGACTCGCTTTCCGAATCCCAAGTTGCTTTGTACGCTTTCTTTTCCACCGGCTTCTTTGGCTTGAAGGAGGAAGTCATCTTCTTCTTGAACTCCGGGCAATCCGCCATGATATGTCCGGGCTTTCGGCAATTATAGCAAATATTCTTCTCTCCTCTTTACCTTCAAATTTCCTTCGGAAGTTGAGCTTGTTCTTCCGGTACATTCTTTTGACATTTCGCACAAGAAGGGAGAGCTCCTCATCTTCTTCTTCATCTTCTTCATCGTCATCAAGAGTGGATGAAGACTTGAAGGCTATGGATTTCTTCTTTAGCGGAGCGGCTTCTTCTCTGCCTTCTTTTCCATCTCATGGGTCTTTAAGTTCCAATGAGACTAATGAGGTCCATTTCATCCTTGTCGTTCAATTCTTTCAAGGTGGTGGCCTTTATCTCCCATGATGAAGGAAGAGCCCGAATCACTTTTCGCACCTTTTGGTCATTGAGATATCATCACCTAAAGAAGAAAGAGCATTGGTGATTTTAGTAAACCTTGTAATCATGCAATCAATAGATTCATCATCAATCATTTTAAAAGATTCATATTGGGACCTTAAGAGATCTATCTTATCTCTCTTAACTTGTGAAGTCCCCTCGTGTGTGACCAATAAATGTTGCCAAATCTCATAGGCAGATTGGCAATGTATTACCCGTGTAAGGTCATCCTCATTCAAGGCGGTTAAGAGGGAATTTTGGGACTTGGAGTTAGTCTCATATTCTCTAAAGGTAAAGTCGGTCCATGTGCTCTCATCACTATCGGGTACAACATAGGGTTTGGTCAAAGATTTAGCTACTAGGCTACCTAAAGATTGCAAGAAAATAGTCAACCTAACCTTCCAAATAGGGAATTAAGTCCATTAAATTTAGGAGGGGTTTTGATGTTATCGGCCATGTTTACTAGTGAATGAATGGATGAATGTAAATGTTGATTAGCAAATTTTAAGGATCTCTCTAAGGATGTTAAGCCAAACTAGAGTCCAAGCTCTGATACCAATTGAAAATCATTTAGAGGGGGGGTGAATAGGTGATAATGCTAATCAATGCACAAATAAAAATTATGATGCAACAATCTCCCAAAACAAGACTAGAAGCCGGATTCCCCGTAAAGGGCTCTAAACTCCTTCCTCGTGATTCCTCTGGATATGAGTTGGAGGTGCACAATGCAATCTTGTTGTATGGGATTTTGATAGACAAGATGAATGAAAACAAGTGAATATTGCAATGAAAATAGAGAGCAAGTAATAGGAGCAATAAAAGTAAAGCAAGAAGCAAGAGCAAGTAAACCAAACGCAAACACCGAGAATTTTTCCGAGGTTCGAGCACCCAGCTCTACGTCCCCGCCTTCCCCAGAAGGATTTCTAACCACTATAACTTCACAAAGATGTTACAAATACACCGGAGTACCCAACTCCACAATCACAAGTACAAGTTCTCTCTGGTAGTCAAAAGACCACAAACTTTCTTTTGCAAAACTCTCTTCCCTTACAAAAATCCCTGTAGAACAATGAGTAGGAATGAAGCTCTTGTGTGTAAGGAGAAAAGAAAAAGAATCAGAGAGTTCTTGAAACACTTCAGAAAATGAGAGAGAATTTCAGCACAAAACCAAGAAACCAAACTCTTTGAATGCCTTAAACTTTTGAAACTTTTGCAAATTTTTCTTGTTATGAACCTCTCCCTAAACACCCCTATTTATAGTAGAGGGCGAGGGTTAGAAGATAAAACTCACTTAAGGCTAATTAGGAAGTATTAAGTTCAAAACATATCATTTAAACATATTTAAGAGAGAAAAAGACAAATTAAAACAGCTTCAGAAAATAGTCGTTACTGTTCAAACGCTCTCTCTCGGTTGACCGGTAGGTCGACTGAAGTTCAAAAATAAGAGTCGTTGCCGGCTCTCGGTCGACCGCACGGTCGACCGAAAAATACAGAGAGCAACGTCTTGCAGTCAGGCAGGATTCGGTCGACCGCCCGGTCGACCGTGAAACGTGCACACGGATACGCACTGCTGCCAGAACCTCGGTCGACTGGGTCGGTCGACCGTCTTGACCTGACACAGGGTCGGCCGACCGGACGGTCGACCGGCTCAGGTCAAAGGCCAAAACAAAAACAGTATTTTGAAGATAATATGATTTTTAATAAAATATTTTTGAATAGGGATAAGTATACAATTATAAGAATGAATTTGTAGACAGAAGATTGTATATTAAAATTTTTGTACATATTATAAAGAATAAACTTATAAATAAGATGTGTGCAAAAACGTGTGTGATAGAGCTTCAACCTATTCACTATTCTTTAACAAAACTATAAACTAAAAACAAATCTAATTAAGTCTCTTGAGCAATCTTGAGCCATGCAATGCCTTACTAGAGCCTTCTCTTCTATGTTCCTTCCTTGATGTGCAAAACGCCTTCTTTGCTTCATGAACCTAGAAGTTCTTGCCATAGCTAAGCAAAGGCCTCAAAATATGGTACTAACCTGAAACTTATCTTAAACGAACTAATTAGTACCAAATAGCTCTTATTTGTTTTGTTATCATCAAACTCTAAACAAATGGAGAGTGTAACCTTTTTGGCCAACAGAATACATCCAGTCCGGGAATAGCCACCATGCTCCATGTGCTCGCATCCACGCACAATTGAACAAAACTTGACTTCATCTCCATCTCACTCCTCTTCTCCATAACCCCGTTATGGGGTTCACACTTGATTAAGTCGAATAAGTTCAGGCTCAACCTGAACTTTATCACCCAATGATCTCCTTGATCCGCACAGAATTGATGAGAATTGCTCCACCATAAGAGTAACGATATGAACTACTTTGTTGCGCGCCTAGTCACAATCTCTCTTCGGGGTACTGTAAGATCACCTAGAGGGGGGTGAATAGGTGATGGCTAATCTAATGGTCACTTATGAACAAATAATGCGGAATTAAAACTAAGATGACCAAATTAACTTCTTTTAATTAAACACTTATGTATAACACAAGAGTGTTGCCGAATTCCCCTTGCGAGGCTCTGGACAAACTCCTCTAGATTCCCCTTGAATGGGTTGAGGTGCCGCGTTGGCTCTCTTGGTTGAATACAAGTGTGTAGCAACAATCCCACGCAAGTATATATCAAATATGCACAAGGTATATCAAGCATGTAAAGTAAATACAATGTAAGTAATGCAAGATATAATAGAGACAAAAAGAGTAAGAGAGAAAGAGTGAGCAATCGCAAACACAAAGGGTTTGTTTCGAGGTTCGAGCACACTTGCTCTACATCCCCGCCTTCGACACACGAAGGATTTCCACTATGCACGATCCAACCGGATCTCTCCTTGATGCCGCAACACCTACAGCCCTCGGACTCCCAAAGTCCCTTACACACCACAAGCCCACCGGCTCGTCGAGGCCGCACCTCGTACAACAAGTCCGCACCCGAACTCAACACCGCGAGCACACTTGCCCGCTTCCTCAAATACAAAGAAGATCTTGGTGATCTAAACCTTGATCACCTAACAATTTCTCACTACAACACTCTCCTATAGGATAGATATAACTATGGATGCTCAAGTGTAGTGTGA
The DNA here is from genome assembly GCA_038442645.1 of Agave tequilana. NCBI lineage: Eukaryota > Viridiplantae > Streptophyta > Magnoliopsida > Asparagales > Asparagaceae > Agave > Agave tequilana. Next base: position 62 of record JAVJIF010025238.1, on the reverse strand, counting down.
GAATCAAGGAAAGAACTTTTGATGGAAAACTCAAGAAATCACAATAAACACTCTCTTGATAA
>JAVJIF010025236.1:0-41619 GCA_038442645.1 Agave tequilana | reverse complement strand
CAAAGTTTCGAGAGTCTGCAATAGCTCAGACTCTGAAACACTTTGAACTGCTGTGATGGTATGTGGAGTATGAACGTCGCCATGATGGTTGAGCTCAGCTTCGCCTTCAATCCTGCTTGGGATGAATTCGCCGAAGAATTGCACTGGTTCGCGAGTTGCTTCGCGTCGGGGTAGCTCCGCATCTGGCTTTCAAGAAATAAGTTCGCTTTGGAACTCCTGTTGCCTTTTCAAGGCCAACTGCCATGGGGCGGTTACGAGGAGGATCATTCCTTCTTTTGCGCCAATCGAGAGGATGTTCTCCGATTTGCCCGTTTCCAAGGGAGGATACTCCCTTTCTCAAGGCGCCATAAATGTTTTATGAGGGAGACGTTTTCTTCCCTTGTACGGTTTCCAATGGGAAACCGTCCCTGTTATCAAGGCGCAATCAATGCCTTAAGTGCGCTCGTGCTTCCATGCTTGAGGTGGTTGCGCTCAGGCCATAGGGCCTATAAATAGGACACTTGAGGCCCTCTGAAGAGAAGTGCCTTGCTTTCTTCTTCCCTTCTCTTGGTTGAAAGAGATACTCAGATCTCTGAATTAGTGGGAAAACCCACTCTGGTTGTCTAACCGGCCAAGGACCAGTAAGTCTTGATCATTTAAAGACTTCACCGCTTTTAGGAACTCATCTCCCTTGATTTAGCTTTGGCAGCTCGCTTCAGGGATTAGCTTCCCTTGTTCTTCATCTTGCAATTGGCTGCTGCAGAGAAGGATCTCATCATAGCTTTCTGTGAAGCTATCATCTTGCTTGATCAGTGAAAGATCGTTGCTTGTTAAGTCCGCTGCGCAGGCAGGACTTGGGACTTGGCTTCTTCAATAGTTGAGCCAGTCTTGCCATATGGTGAGGGTGAGACTGTTCTTCACAAGATCAGTCTGACTTTGCCGTATAGGCGAGGCTAGGACTTGGCGTTTGCTGAACCAGCCCATGGTTGTCGTGCAGGTGAGGCTATCCTCTATCTGGTAACTTGATGGAAGAAACCATGAAATTGTGCCTTATGCTTCCTCGGTTGAAGCTTTACTTTTAAGCAGGGGGAACAATTCGGGGCGACGATGTGCGCGTCCCAAGGGCTGTTGGCAGCCTCTTATCCGAGATGATTCGATCTGAGGTGAGGCTGGCCGCCGCCTTTATCGGAGAGGATCCGCTTCAAGATAATGGGCGTCGCCTGTGGATTGTCGGCACCATTGCCGACTTTCAACTTTGGTGGCCTTTGATGGCGATCCACTTCGGAAAGTGGGCATCGCGCCTGTTAGATCACTGGTATCACTGCCGATTCCCATTATACGTGATCTATCGTGTTGGCGGCGATAGGTTTTTATTGCCAGGCTTCAACAAAAAATGGCCTGGTAAGATCTGCCATTTTGTGGAGAGAAAATGACCGTGTCCTTGTGGCAGAACTGGTTACAGCCTTGTGCAGGAGAAGACCTTTCTTGTCCAGTTGATCTGGTCTGGAAGCAGATAAAACCGCTTGTATGCCTTTTATGCAAATGGCCTTGCTAGGCAACTTGGTGTGTTGTATGAAACACAACTTTGATGTAATATCAAATGTACTCTTGCTTTTAAATCAATGAAAGTTCTTTGTCTGATCATTTGATTTTTTGCTTGCTTCACTGAGAGTTCGGCCATTGCTGGGCTAAACTGCGCACGGAGCTAAGGACATAGCCCTTCCTTTGAATGACCTTCGCGAGGCTGTCATGTCAGCGCCTCTTTAGAGGGCTAATTCAAACCTTTCGGTTAAGTCCTGGAAGGATTGCGCGAAGTCCGCACTTTGCTCTTGTGCGGAGTTAACCCTTTAGTGGGATTGAACCGTCGCTTTTGGGAAAGCGTCTCAGGCGCTTCGGGCACTGTTTCGATTAATTCGAAACGGCGGCATGTGCCCTTTTTGAGGCCTCGATTTAGGCGCTGATTGGCCTATAAAAGCCCGATCGGGCTGAGAGAAAATCATCATTCTCTTTGAATTTTCCAGAGTACCTGACTCTTCTTCTTCCTTTTCTTCATCTTCAAGAGTTCAAAGACTCCTGTAATTCTTCAATGGCGCCCAAGAGACGAGCGGGAAAGGAAGCAGCGACTTCTGCAGCGGAGGGCCCTCCTCCTCCGTTCATTGAGCGACCGATCGCTGGTAAGAGACTCTCCAATCTGATTAGAGAGTGGTCTTCATCCTTTGGAGTCGATACTCGGCTATTAAGACGATCGAATATGATCTGTCCTTATCAGGGAACTCGTTTCCCTTAACTTCCCTATTTTGCTTGCACCAGGGAAGTAAGAACTGAACAGTTCTTCTCTTGGGCTTCCATAGGAAGCCATTGCTTGGGCAATTTTCATCCTGTTGAGAAACAGGATATGGGTCGCGTGCGTTCAGTCGTGGCCACGAAGGGTGACTGTTAACCATAACGTCCTTTGATGACGTCAGCCCTTAGGGCTATGCCACTTCCTGCAAAGATGCAGTCTTATCTGTGAAGCGAAGCTTTTTATCAAGCTATTATCCCGCTGTTCCCGCTTACTGGGCGAGGCTATGCCTTAGCGAATTTTTATGTCTTCGCATCCATTTGATTGGTGAACTAATTATAGTTCATTTTTTTTTTTTTTTTGCAGTACATTACGCCTCCGGCCTCCAGAACAGTCTATTTGGCGTAAACAGTCGAGCAGGCGGGAGCATCAGCTTGCAGTTCATCGGGCAGGCTTCCTTGTTCAGTGAGCCGAGCTCCCTTGTACGGGATACGCTCATTCAGAGCGGTGGCCCGCAGGCCATGCGGAGCATTTTGACTACGGCTCCGTTTGAAGATATCGACCGTCAGGCTTACAAAAAGCCTGACTTCATGTTCGGGGATGCTGCACCTGATCCCGATCGCCAGCTGCAAGCCGGCGAAGGCCAGTGGATCTTCCAGTTGGATGGCGAGAGATTCTATCTCCCGTCTAGTAAGCGGCATTTCGCTTTGTCTTCTTTCGCGAGCGTGACTGGGCTCGGAAGATGGCGTGGGGCGTGAGCCTAAATGCCGAGTCTATAAGTGTCGGGAGGTTGACTTTCCAGACCGGCTATTAGAGGCGGGCCCTCCTCGTAGCATAATAGGGCTATACCCTGGGAAGGTGTCGCGGGACATTCCAGTAGGAGAGAATCAGCTGCGGCGCCGACCTTCGGCACTCAGTTCTGCGAAGCTGACGGGAACTACCCCGCCACAGATTTCAGAGCTCCTGGTTGGGTCCACCCTCCTAGGTCATGGTGGGCGGAGTTGACCAATTATATCCTCAATCATTTTGAGGGGGAATTAGAGAGGTTGAACCTCTATGAGGCCGTCAGGGCGACCTGCTACGGCATTGAGATGAAGGTGGCGTGCTTCTACGCCATTCTTGAGTTGTACTGCCCAGCCTCGGGGACTTTCTTCACCCCGGTTGGTGAATTGGGCATGGCCCTGCATGAGATGCGAGAGATCTCTGCTTTGCCCTTCGGGTCTCTTCCATATGAAGAGTATTTTCCGTGTGAGGCGGAGTTGGCTCTCTGGAGAAGCAAGAGCCTGCTTTACTTGAGACATATCGGGAATTGATGTGCCACCTGCACATTTGTTCCAGCATCCACACTGGTGGTAAGGGTAGCTCGAAGAGCTTAAAGAGCTGGGGGAACTACTTGTTCCCGGATATGACTAGTGCGCCCGAGGCAGCTCATTGCGGAGTTGTCGAAGAAGACATCTTGGCGAGGATGGAGGTGCGTGCTGAAAAGGACATCGTCGTGACAGAAGATGATGGTCCTTTCGAGAAGGGTGATGTTCTTCGGAGCTTTCACCATCAGGCCCGTTGGCCTATGTCTCGCAAGGCGTTGCTGGCCGGATTCTTAACCATCTGGTTAAAGAAGTGTGTCGTGCCTTCTTCTTCGGGTGACATTGTCCACCCGAATGTGCTGCTGCCTGCTGTCCGCTTGGTCCATGGTCACCGCCTGGGTCTCCTTCGGCCATGGTATGTTGTATTCAGAGGGGCCTTCGTGTACTGACGGAGGCTTTCTGCAGGCCGATGGCGTCAAGGCGAGGGAAGGGTGCCGTCCTGCCTTGTGACGGACCCAATCCTAGGGTAGGTTTACCGTACACCTACTTGATGGCGTGGTTCGCCTTGCACTGCCCAGTTTGATTGGAGCTGGGGAAGACCCACCGCAGGGCGTTCAAACGGCGCTTCTCCGTCGTTTTGAAGGCTGTCTGTGGCAGAAAACTTATGTGGCCGAGGCCCGTAAGTTAGTGCGTCGTTATGACGCTTATAGCCTGTTCCGTTGTTTTCCTCGCCTGCGGGGTGCAGGATACAACGAGGAATTCCATGATGAGGAGTCAGGTCGATCTCCCATGAGTCGGGGTGTTTTCGAGTGGCTGGTCTGTATCCGGCCCTCGCATTTGCTGTACAGGAGTGGGGATACCTGCTACATGGAGCCCTACATCCCGAGCCGGTTCGCCCGCCAATTTGGGTATGACCAGTTGTATGTGGGCAACCCCAATCCGGACCTGGCTTTCCTGGGGAGCCTTATTGATGGGGCTCGTGCTTGGCGGTTCTTTACCGCGGATGACACTGGAGCGTGGCTACGCACGCCGTTGAGGGATCCGGCCTATGGACGACCCTGTGTTTCTGCCAATGGTATGCAGCTTCGAATTCCACGCCTCCTGGATTCAATGCCAATAGTTCAGGTGTGAAGTTGATTTCTCATCGGATGAGGCAGAAGGCTTTGGATAAGAAGGAGGGCAAACGAGTCCGTGTTCCTGGCATAGAGGAGTTCATCGCTGTAGATGACAGCGAGGCTTCTGATGCGGGGAGCCCTCGCTTCGAGGCAGAGACAAGGGCTGATGCCCACAAAGCTGGTGCTCATGAAGCCGGGTCTGGTGTAATGGGGACAGCTCCCCACAGCATGTGGAAGAAGTAGAGGAAGAGGACTCTGAGGTCCACTTCAAAAGGAAGCGTGGGAGTGGATCCCGTAGGAAGTCGTCGGCGAAGAAGCCCCGTCGCCAAACTCCTACCATTGTGGTGGAGGGCGAACTCCCTACGGCGCCTCCTTCTGCTGCTCTATTAGTGGCTGAGCCGTCGGTTGCTGAACCGACTACTGGTAAGATTGGTCCCATTTAATATGCCTTCAGCGCGCTTTATATAACTCATCATTTGCTTTTTGTTGCAGGAGCTGAGGCAGTTGGAGAGCAAGGGGAGCACTACGATCCCCTGTTCACTTATGGAAGTGCAGCTGGTTCCTTTGCTCGCTCGAGGAGTCTGGAGGTGATGCGGCCGATATTGGCCCTTCGGGCGCTGGGACTTCTAAAGGAAGTCCTATGGCATCCAGCTCTGCCGGGTGGTCTGCGGAGGAATCGGCGAGTGGGCCAGCTATCCGCGTTGAGTCTGGTAAGAACTTTCCGATGGGACCCTTGGATTCCGATGCGGCTGACGAGGTGACATCGGCCTTCGGTATGACTAAGATCTCCTGATCCTCGCCTATTTGTTGCGTCTCCTTTTTGACCTTGGTTTTGTTGCAGGCATTCGTCCCCAAGGTGCGTCAGCTTCAAAAGAAGCGGAGGGTTTCCTGAAGGGTCAAAGGGCGATATGAGCGCTTCGACCGGGGCAGACGCTGCTGTGTTAGACGCGCTGTATGGCGACCTGCCTTTTTATCAGCCCAAATCAGCGGGGGCCCTGAGGTTGAAGAGGCGGCAGTCCCGGAGGTACCCTCACTTCCAGTCACATCAACGAGTGAGGTGCAGACTGTTTTGCCGAATACGGCACTGAGGGTGATTGTCAGCCCTACCTCCCCGACGCTGGTAGTTGAGCCTGCTGCTCAGGAGGTGGTTGCCAGTCCTACCTCCGCGGTGGCTGGCGTGCTGGTGTCGCTGAGGACTCCGCCGAGGTCACCTTTGGCTTGCCCTGCTGCAGTCGATGTTCCCGCTTCTTCTTCTGCGGTGGTGTCGACTAGGTTGGTAGATTGCTCCGAGGTTGTCTCAAGGGTTGATGAAGCTGAGAATGACTTATCGGTAATCTGGTCGATAGCTTCTATAATAGTTTGGAGCAGACTATCGGTCTAGTCTTGAAGGGCTCGCCTGTGCCATTTTCGAAGCTGAAGATGGTTCTCTCCCGTGGCATTGAATGTATTCGGGACTTTGAGGGGTACCATCAAGCTACTGCTCTGGAGCTCCTGGTAGATGACCTTGAGAAGGACGTGGAGGAATGGCGCCATTTCCATCGTTCCGACGCAGCGTCTTTGGCTGATGAACGGCTCGCACGTCTTGTCGCCCAGAAGCGCGAGGCTCAGCTCGCTGCTCAAGAGGCTGTTGAGGCTATCTCCTCTGACTTGAGGTCCTTGGAGGCAGAGGAAGCAGAGGTTGGGAGTGCAACTGATGCTTCCAACAGTGCTCTTCTTGACGCTGAAGATAAGATTAAGAGGGCTGAAGAGATGATCCGAAAGGCAAATCTCCTCTTGTCGAAGGCTACACAGATGCGTCATGAAGAGTCTATGCGGCTTAAGCAACTCAGGGCTCAAAGTGAGGAACTGGCGGAGCGGAAGTCATCACAGAGGGCGACTTTGGTGGAGACCGAGGCTCGTCTGGCTCAGGCGGTGGACTTCGATGAGGCGAAGCTAAGATCACAGGCGCTGGCCCAGGCTGAAGATGACAGGAGGGCGCGGCTAGCTTCGCTCGGAGATCGGATCCGATCTTATCATGTACGCCTATAGGCTTCCTCCATGTATCCCATCCTTCTGGATAATAGAAAATTTTTCTTTTGTCGTCTGTTGTTTAGATAATGAGACATGACTGTCTGTTGGTTCAGAGGTTGCAGTAACATAACCGAATGGGACGTTGCCAGTCTCGAGGTTAGCCCTTTGCGGGGCTTAAAAGGAAGGGAGATACTTGCCTTTTGTAAATGTCAGCAAGCATCGAGATTGAGACTTAGCTGTCAGCTGGTTCAGAGGTCGCAATGACATAACCAATTGAGACGCCACTAAGCTCAATGATAGATGAGGCTTGGTTATCTGCCAGTTCAGAGGTCGCAATGACGTAACTGGTTGAGAAGCCACCAAGCTTCAATCAATAGGTGATACTCGTCTTTTGTAAATGTCAACGAGTATCGAGACCTGTCTTTTGTAAATGTCAACAGGGCTCGGGATTGAGACTTAGCTGTCTGCTGGTTCAGAGGTCGCAATGACATAACCAATTGAGACGCCACTAAGCTCAATGGTAGATGAAACTTGGCTATCTGCCAGTTCAGAGGTCGCAATGACGTAACTGGTTGAGAAGCCACCAAGCTTCAATCAATAGATGATACTCGTCTTTTGTAAATGTCAACGAGTATCGAGACCTGTCTTTTGTAAATGTCAACAGGGCTCGGGATTGAGACTTAGCTGTCTGCTGGTTCAGAGGTCGCAATGACATAAACAATTGAGACGCCACTAAGCTCAATGGTAGATGAAACTTGGCTATCTGCCAGTTCAGAGGTCGCAATGACGTAACTGGTTGAGAAGCCACCAAGCTTCAATCAATAGGTGATACTCGTCTTTTGTAAATGTCAACGAGTATCGAGACCTGTCTTTTGTAAATGTCAACAGGGCTCGGGATTGAGACTTAGCTGTCTGCTGGTTCAGAGGTCGCAATGACATAACCAATTGAGACGCCACTAAGCTCAATGGTAGATGAAACTTGGCTATCTGCCAGTTCAGAGGTCGCAATGACGTAACTGGTTGAGAAGCCACCAAGCTTCAATCAATAGGTGATACTCGTCTTTTGTAAATGTCAACGAGTATCGAGACCTGTCTTTTGTAAATGTCAACAGGGCTCGGGATTGAGACTTAGCTGTCTGCTGGTTCAGAGGTCGCAATGACATAACCAATTGAGACGCCACTAAGCTCAATGGTGGATGAAACTTGGCTATCTGCCAGTTCAGAGGTCGCAATGACGTAACTGGTTGAGAAGCCACCAAGCTTCAATCAATAGGTGATACTCGTCTTTTGTAAATGTCAACGAGTATCGAGACCTGTCTTTTGTAAATGTCAACAGGGCTCGGGATTGAGACTTAGCTGTCTGCTGGTTCAGAGGTCGCAATGACATAACCAATTGAGACGCCACTAAGCTCAATGGTGGATGAAACTTGGCTATCTGCCAGTTCAGAGGTCGCAATGACGTAACTGGTTGAGAAGCCACCAAGCTTCAATCAATAGGTGATACTCGTCTTTTGTAAATGTCAACGAGTATCGAGACCTGTCTTTTGTAAATGTCAACAGGGCTCGGGATTGAGACTTAGCTGTCTGCTGGTTCAGAGGTCGCAATGACATAACAATTGAGACGCCACTAAGCTCAATGGTGGATGAAACTTGGCTATCTGCCAGTTCAGAGGTCGCAATGACGTAACTGGTGAGAAGCCACCAAGCTTCAACAATAGGTGATACTTGTCTTTTGTAAATGTCAACGAGTATCGAGACCTGTCTTTTGTAAATGTCAACAGGGCTCGGGATTGAGACTTAGCTGTCTGCTGGTTCAGAGGTCGCAATGACATAACCAATTGAGACGCCACTAAGCTCAATGGTAGATGAACTTGGCTATCTGCCAGTTCAGAGGTCGCAATGACGTAACTGGTTGAGAAGCCATCAAGCTTCAATCAATAGGTGATGGGGTCTCGTTTTCACGAGGGAACCGTTGTCATAGGTTTAATGTTAACATAACAGCGGAATATATGTGGTCCTACCATTCTATGGATGAGAATTGGTAGGTGATTTTGGAGGTCTCATTTTCACGAGGAGAAATGAGGGGACTGCTGTCATAGGTTTAATGTTAACGTAACAGCGGAGTATATGTGGTCCTACCATTCTATGGGTGAGAATTGGTAGGTGATTTTGGAGAGGGAATCAAATGGGAGCAGGTCCCTTAGGATTTTTAGCAAACCCCCAGCTATCAACGGGTTTGATATGCCTTTACAACTACCGTTTGGGTTGGGCTAGCCATGCTATTCCCCTCAGCATGATGAGTTGTTGAGGACTCATGTTGGGCTTAGAGGCCAACATTTTCCTCTATCCTTGATCGTTAAGGATGTCGGATTATCAGGTTGATGTCTGCACAACCTCGATTGTCTTCTAGGGTGACTGGTGCATGGCCAGGTCCCAGTTGATCCATGGCCGTATAGTCTCGCTTGGAGGAAGAGAAAGGCTCTTTGTGCGCATTTCGGACGCGCGATCTCGATCAGAGGTGTAATGTTAACTTGATCGAGAGCAAGATCCTTGATTAAGGATAGTACTTCTTTAAGAATTTGCCATTGATCGGCATCATGAGGAGGTCGCCCTCTGCAGTCATAAGGCGGTATGCTCCGTTTGAATAGACTGTCTCTATCACAAACGGTCCTTCCCATTTAGGCTGAAATTTGCCTTTGGTCTTGTGCGTCATAATCATCGGTCGTCCGACGGCTAAGACCAGATCTCCTTTCTGGAAGACTCTCTGCTTAACCTTCTTATTGAAGGCTTTTGACATCCGAGCCTGATATAGCTCGATGTGTTGCTGAGCTTGTAGTCGCTTTTCGTCTAGGGCTTAGAGCTCTTGAAGACGCAGGCGATCATTGTCTTCTGATGTCATCTTAGCAGTCAAGGCTACCCGTAATGATGGCACCTGGATTTCCAATGGGATAACTGCTTCGCACCCATATATCAGGGAAAAAGGCGTATTGCCTGTCGGTGTCCGCACCGTAGTCCGGTAGGCCCAAAGGCATTCACCGAGCTTTTCGTCCCAATCTCGCTTATTCGAGGAGACGAACTTCTTGAGCAGCTTGATGATTGTCTTGTTGAATGCCTCTGCCAAGCCGTTGGCGGCAGGATTGTAGGCGGTTGAAGCCACATTCTGAATTCGGTATTTATCGCAGAACCGATAGAACCCTTGGCTTACGAACTGGGGACCATTGTCATGGATGATCCGTCTGGGTACACCAAATCGATGGATGACCTGGTGTTTGATGAAGCTAACCAGATGGGAGGTTTTGACTTCGGCCAATGGTATGGCCTCTGCCCATTTTGAGAAGTAATCGGTTATTGCCAGGATAAACCGGTGACCTCTTGCCGAAGAGGGACTGATTGGCCCTACGACATCAGTTCCCCATGCTTCAAATGGCCATGAAGCAACAGCAGGGTGGAGCAACTCCGAAGGTTGGTGTATGAAGTCTGCATGGACCTGGCACGCCTTACACCTTCGTGCATACTGGGTGGCATCGGCCATCATGGTCGGCCAGTAGTACCCAAGTCTGTGCAGCCTGTCTTTAAGCTTTGGACCCGGCTGGTGAGCTCCGCAAATGCCATCATGTGCTTCTTTAAGCACTTCTTGTGCCTCTGAATGAGAAAGGCAACGGAGAAGGATACCATCATAGGAACGACGGTAAAGTGTCTTCAAAGTGGGATCATAGTAGAAGCGGGGCGACCTTCGTCTGATGGACGCCGCTTCTTTGGGATCATCCGGGAGCAGATCGTGCAGAGCATAGTCAATGAGAGGGAAGCGCCAATCCCTCGGCTCAAGATCCACGGAGGTATTATGGACTTCTTGGATCTTTAGCATATACTTGGAGCATACGAGATGCCGGGTTGCGACTGTGAGGTGATACTCTGTGTCGGCGGTAAGGCTAGCGTCGTCGCTAGTGCAGCGAGAGCATCCGCCTTGGTATTCTGAGATCGAGACACATGCCCGATGTAGAAGCCTTCAAATAAGCTAGCCAATTCGATGGCTGTATGATAGTAAGGCACCAAGTCCTCATGGCGGACTTCATATTCGCCTTTTACCTGGCTAATGATCAGCTTTGAATCGCCATAAGCTTCAAGATAGCGTACCCCCATTCCGTGGGCGAGCTGGAGGCCAATGAGCAGAGCATTGTATTCCGCCACATTATTAGAGCATGACTCTGTCAAGGAGAACGCCCTGGGAAGGATATGATCTTGTGGGGAGATGACATAACCCCCACTCCGGCAATAATCTTTCTTTTGGGGCCCATCCGCGATGCTCCATCAAAGAACATCTGCCATACTTCCTCTACTGATGTTGCATTAGATTCGAAGACCTCATCAGGGATGTCTTCGTGAAGCTTTGAATGTTCCGGGACTGGATGCGAAGCCAAGAACTCTGCAAGGGCTTGACCTTTAACCGCCTTTTGAGGGGTAAAGGTTATGTCATATTGGGATAATAGCAGTGCCCATTTAGCCAACCTTGAGTTCAACGACCCTGGCTTCGTCATGAGAAGGCGTAAAGGGTTTACCCTGGAGATGACATGTATGGTTTGGCCAACCAAATAATGTCGTGTCTTCTGGACAGCGAAGACGAGAGCTAAACACTCTTTTTCAATAGGATTGTAGCGAGATTCCGCTCCTATGAGAGTTCTACTCAGATAGTAAATGGCCTGCTCATGGCCATTGTCGTCCTTCTGAGCGAGGAGGGCGCCAAGGGAATAATCCAGGGCTTTCACATAAAGCAAGAATGGTTTCCCTGATGTAGGGGCCACCAAGACTGGAGGTTTTGTGAGATACCTCTTAATGTCTTCATAAGCTTCTTGACAAGCTTGATCCCATATGAAGGCAGTACCCTTCTTCATTAGTCGGGTAAATGGTTGGCAACGGCCCGATAGATTTGCTATGAATCTCCTGATATAGGCTAACCTGCCTTGTAAGCCTCTGAGCTCTTTGAGGTTCCTTGGTGGATGCATGTCCTGTATGGCTTTGACTTTGTCTGGGTCTAGATGGATTCCTTTTGATGTGATTATGAACCCAAGGAATTTGCCGCTGGATACTCCTAAAAGGATTTTGTCGGGTTCATTTTCAACTGATGAGCCCGCATTATATGAACATCGTCCTCAGATCGCGAAGATGTTCATCTTTGCGGCGACTTTTGACAGCAATGTCGTCAACATAGCACTCCACCGTCTTCCGGAGATGATCGCGGAAGATCATGCTCATTGCCCGCTAGGTTGCCCCGGCGTTCTTCAATCCGAAGGGCATTACAGTGTAGCAGTATACCCCAAAGGCGTTCGGAAAGAAGTATGCTTCTCGTCATCAGGATACATCTTGATCTGGTTGTACCCTGAGAAGCCGTCCATGAAAGACATCTCTCGAACCCGCATGTGTGTCAATCATGACATCAGTGATGGGCAGTGGAAATTCATCTTTGGGACAGGCCGCATTGAGATCACGGTAGTCGATGCAGATCCGTATTTTGCCGTTCTTCTTAAGGACGGGGACTATGTTAGCCACCCAATCTGGATGTTGTTCCTCCCGGATGAAGCCACAAGCAATGAGCTTATGAACTTCGGCTTCAATAGCCTCCATGATGTTTGGGCGGAACCGACGTTGTTGTTGCTTGACTGCTTAACGTCGGGCTTGATGTTTAGACGGTGCATAGCGACCTGTGGATCGAGTCCAGGCATGTCTTCATAGCTCCAGGCGAAGACATCTATATACTCTTTTACGAGCATTATCAATTCTTCCTTTTCGATAAGTGATAAGCTTTCACTTATGAAAATAGGCTTGGGGTGATCTTGACTGCCCAAGTTGACTTGGATCACTTTGTCTTCGGTAGGTGGCTCGCGCAGCTCGAACCGCTTTTCCCATTGGAGGCTAATTGCTGGGCCCAAGGTTCCTCATCAGCAGCTTCCGCAGGTTCCAATTGACTGCCCGAGGTCATATTCACAGTGAGACCGTTGAACATTCCTCCTATGCTGATGTCAGAGTTCCATTCAGCAGATGAGTCTGACTGTGATGGAATTGGTTCGTCGTCTTTGACTTGAACCGTTACTGATGATGTGGGTGTAACATAACCCAACCCTCTGCGTGTACTATCATAGTAATTTGCAGGTTTCCCTTTCGGGACAGCATTACGCATCAGACCGCGTCTTCCCTTTCCGAAGTTCAGGCTGCCTGCCTTCTTCAAGTCATATCCCATCTTCTCCATAATATGGCGTGCCGGTTGCGCATAATGGAAGAACTGTGGGGCTTCTGAGTCCGAGCTTGAATCTGTAGGTACAGGTCTCCGTGGCTGGGTTCTACCGAAGATTATCGGCAACTGACCTTGTTTGGATGGAGGGATCACCAGCGTGGCCCCTTCTATAACCTCCACAGATGTAGCCGAACTTGGCTTATGTACGGGCATGTGAAGAGAGCCATCCATGATGGATTTAGTTGACTCGATTCTCGCAGGATAATCAAAAGAAATATTATCATTAATCATCCATTCGCCTTCCTCATCAGAAGGGATCTTACATCGGGGATTATTAAAGCATGCTACTATTGGCTCGCCAATCAAAATGGCTGGCGTGCCCATTTCGGATTCCGAATCCGCCTCATTGCCACTTCCATCACTGTCTGGCAATGGTTCTCCCGGCGTTCCACTAGCCTCTTGATATAGGAGAGCATCTGTGAAATAGTTTTCCACCCCCTTGAAGGGCTGCTTCTCAGCGAAGACAGTTCGTACTGTCGCATCATCCTCAACATACTTGAAGCACTGATGAAGAGTGGAAGGAACGATCCAGTGGCATGGATCCATGGTCGTCCCAGTAGCAGGTTGTATGATGTGTCCGCGTCAATGACATAGCATGTCACTTCTGACTTCAGGCTTCCGATTCTGCAGCGAAGCCGAATCTTCCAAGCGGATGGCTGCTCCCGGCGTTAAAACCGTATATTGTAGTGGTGGTCGCAGACAACCTGTACAGTGGTATGCCGAGGAAGTAGAGGAGCCTTTTGGGGATGATGCTGAGCGCAGACCCCGGATCGACTTGTATCCTTTCAATGCAGGTTGAACCGATATATCCGGTATAGTACAGAGGTCGATCATGCTTGTTGTCTTTGAGAAGCATATCTTCCGCCGTGAAGGTAATGGCAGGCACCTTTGACTGTGCGTGATGGCACTCTGAGCAGGAAGGGCGCATCTCATCATCAGGAACCTCAGGCATGCATGTCAGAAAGGACTCCGAGTTGGCTAGCGCATCTCTGAGTGCCTCTCTTGTCTCTTTAGAGAGACGAAGGAGCTCGTGTATTGTGATACGAGCCGGATATTGGCTAAGTGGGCCAATATATCAAAGCGAAAGGGCATGGCTAGCCCTTGGCTTGGTGGTTTCTTCAACACCTGGTCGAATCGCACCTCCTTAGGTTTTTTCCCTCCCTTTGGTCAGGACTGGAGTGGATGTCGGCATTGGTACTGACGTTGTTTGCTGTGGTACCTCGTCAGTAGGTTTGTCATACTGCCTTAGGTATGACTTTCCAGACCGGGTGCCCGTCTGTTGAGGCGCATCTGCCTGCGCTGTACAGGCATGCTTTTCTTCTTCAGAATCGCTGAGGGAAGCCGAAGTAAGATTACCATCGTCTGGCAGAACAGAGACGACATTGCAAGACTTGCCCTTTTGCTGGAGTCCTTCGACGTCTGCTGTATGTCTTGGACGAGGTCGGGGTATATCCATATAACTTCCCCTGTCTCCAATGTCAAAGGGGCGAGGCCCTTGTTGTTTTGAGTCATGGCTGGAGGATGCTTGATTCCAACCGCGGCATCGGGGCTGGATAGGTCCCGTCAGGAACTGTGACCTTCTGGGCAGTGCCGAACTCAAGAGTCACCATATTGGCAGTGACTTTCTTCTGTTCCGTCTTTAGTGTGAGGACGCCGGCATCAATCAGGGCTTGTATCCTGTCCTTGAGGACATAGCACTTGTCAGTAGGATGATGGACCATCCTATGATAAAGACAGTATTTGGGGTCATTTGTGCGCCCTATCTCATTAGAACGCCGAGCATCTGGCAGCTTCATCTTATTCCCTTTATGGAGCAGATGGAATATCGTGACCACCTGATCATCTCTGAAGGAGTACTGTTTAGGAGGAACTTGGGCTCCTGATTGTTGAAGCTGCTCTTCTTGGCCTTTGACTGCATGTCCCCGGTCAGCTCGACGGACATAATTTCCTTCCCCTTAGCTTGGGAAGACTGTGGGAGATCGCTACGCCCTTTGTTGTTCGCACCCCATTTGCTTCTAGGGACGGACGGCTCGAACTTCTTAGCCGACTTCTCGGCTATCTCAGCTTGTTCGACCAATTCTTTCCAAGTATGGGCTTTGACAGCCCCCATGCGAACTTCTACTTGATCCAAGAAGTTGTGTCTGCATGTCTGTAAGAGCATGGGTAAAGGCATCCCTGCTGGGCACATCAGAGATAGATTTCTGAACCGCTCAATGTATTCACGGACAGATTCGCCTTTCTTCTGCACGGTAGAAAGGAGCTTGTCCATGGTCACTTCGGTATCATCCTCATAGAAGCGAGAGAGGAACCGAGTTTCCAGGTCGATCCAGGAATTGATAGAGCCTGGGGGGAGACTGCGAAACCAGTCAAATGCCACTCCTTTCAAGGTGCCGATGAACAACCTAGCCATGATGGCGTCGTTACTTAGAACATTACCGGTCTGGGACCGGAAATAGTAGATGTGCTGATTGGGCGAGCTCTTACCATCATATGCATGCAACGTTGGTGGTTTGAACTTTGGCGGATATGACACCGAATCCCATTCCAGTGGGTAAGGACGGACTACCCCCACTTTCTTCAATTCATCCTTCTGAGCCAGGGATGAAATTTGAGCTTGAAGGCCTTTAAGGACTTCGGCATCCAGGGAAGAGCCTCCCTTAGATCTCTCCGTTTTGGGCGGATCATTGCTGAGGTGTCCCTCTCGTCATGATTGCTCCCGGTATCGTCATCCCGGTTGTTGAGGAGTTGAGCTAGCATCTGTTGGATATTGTCCAGGGCCTCTTGCTGAGTTCTAGAGGTCTGCTCCTGAGCTTCCAAACGCCGACGAAGGTCGTCATTGGCGTTCTCGGCCATATTGACCGATGCTTTGTCCGTCCGTATAGAACTGACTGTTGCTGAAGAGGCATACCCGCTGTCTCCATCTTCTCCATCAGATGATTGGGTGATCGTCTGGGCTGTGGCGAGATCAGGGTCTTTGAGGAAGAAGGCTGCTCATAGTTATAGGGTATTGCCACCCTAGACCTGGTGTTTCGGAAAACACCTTCTTCACGCACCAAGACTTCACCTAAGCCTGGGCAGTAGTCTGGATCTGGGAGCCGAAAGGGGTGTCGTCAGAGGCTTGACTTCTTCCGCGCGGCTCTCGCCCCCTTCCGGTCATGTTGACGGATGCAGAGGCTGGATCCGGTGGCCCGCTCCTTTTGGGATGCCTCATCGGGACGCGCGCAGACAGTCGATCAAAGACTGATCGCCGGTATGGAGAAGTGGCGAGGGTCGGTCGTAACCAACACTGCATAGAATGGACCATCACCAACTGGCAGTCACATCAAAGACAGGAGGAAGTAGTCTGGAAATGCTTCAATCTCCGCTTGTCCGCCAAGAATTCTCGCAGGTCGGCCCTGTAGGGGCCTGAACAATCTGGTATATGGGACAACGCATCGTTCCCCTTATTCCTGCGGAAAGGATCAGCACCGCATAGTGCTCTGGTTCTAGCCTCGCGGCTGTAAACCCGATGAGTACGCCGAGGTACAATAGCCTTGCTTGTGAAGACAGGGCTAGCAGTAGGCATTGCTGCTCTAGGCGACGGTATGATCGCCGTCTTGACTTTATGGTTGGCAGCATTGTTGGCGCAGGCGGGCATCTTGCCTTTTTCTTCATAAGAGAGGCGCGGATTTGGCGTGGCTACGCCTGAAGCTTCAGCAGAGGACCTCTGTTTAGGCCTCCATATCCGTTTGGCAGAGGATGCATAGGTTCGCAAGGAACCTGAATAGCCACAAGCGGGGCTGTGGGGTGTTGGCAAAATTCTGCCTCTGGTTTCTGATTTGAAACCTTGGTCATGAAAACCTTCCCGTGCTTCCGTGCTCGAAGCATTAGACCACCCCCAGAGAGGACTTCTTCAAATCTTCTTTGATCGATCTGGATAACCAGGTTCTCAAAAGTGCAGGATCTGGGCTGCGGACCTGTTTCCTTGTTGCGCCAGAGAACTGCGGCAGGTTTGCAGAGAACCTTTTCCGTCTCCGTAGAGACTTTGCTTGAAGATTTAGCCAGAGAAGATCTGGCTGCACCGGCTTTTTTGAATTCAGAGATAGACCCGAAGGTCTGTTCGTCGCATTGCAACACTTGATTCTCAGCAGAGGAGAATACGTTCCCAGCGGAGTCGCCATCTTGTTTTCCATTAATTTGCAAAGGGGAAAACTTACAAAAAAAAGAGTTTGAGGAGCTAAATTACAAGTATTCTTAAAAAGATTACAAGTAGATCTCCTCAGAGATTCTGGAGAAGTGTGCCGATAGGAGTCTGGTCAGCGCGCGACCACTTTGTCCCTTTGACGATGCGAGCGATGAGATTCCCTTCTCGCCTGGTTCCGGGAATCAGAGAATAGAGGGTTGGTAGAACCCTCTTGCTGCTTCTCAAAATCGCCTTCAATTAGAAATTCCTTCTCGCCTGGTTCCGGAAATTCCTTGAGAAGAAGAACGATGATAGGGCATCAACACCCTAGATAGAGAAAGCAATTCTCTAAAAGGTCTCTGAATTCGAAAACGCACGGTGCGTTATGAAGAAGCCTCGGTTGAAGAAGTTGACTGATCGATTCTCGTGATCAGAAGGCGATTGATGGCTCCTTCCTCTGCGATCCCCTCTTCCTTTTTTTTTCTTGTACCCATGGCGGGTTATTTATAGGGAGAGCAAGGGTATAATCGTCCCTTGAAGATATGGAAACAGGTTGAACCGAATCTGTTTGAATCTGGAAAGTAGCCTTGCTGCGAGGCTAGAATAGCTTCCGCGGAGCTAGAAAATGGCAAGTCGGTTGATCTTTCCGATTTGTTATGATCCTTTCCATATCGTTGAAGGATTTTCCCTGATCCTCTTACTCGTTTCAAGAGAGTCAAGAGATTGCGGCAATCACCTGCCATATTTGAATCCTGATTGGATTTGATTAGCTTAGATCTAATCTCATCAGGAGATTTGATTGGTCAAAGGCTGACCATAGCAGGCTGATGGCGGAGCTGCCCGCTTTGAAGCTCATAGCGGAGCTAGAGGCAATTCCTGGCGAAGTCCGAAAAGAGGCTTTTCGGCAAAGCTGTCAGTTAGCTTCCTGGCGATGCTCTGGATGATGTTAGCCTCTCACACGAGGCTATCTCCTTGGGCTAATGTAATGCTAATGCTAGCATTTTAGACCTGCTGAGGTCTGTTTAGAAACAATCCGGGTTCACTGTTCTACTTGCTGGATCAGTGGAGTCCAAACCGCTTCCTTGTCCCTTGGAGGTGGGTAAAAACTGGTCTTCAGCTCGTCTGTCACTTGTCTTTTGTAAATGTCAACAAGTTTAGACATTGTTCGGACTAATGAGAATCTTGTCTTTTTTAAGTGTCAACATACACAAAGTCAACACTCGAAATCTATAAAACTCAAAATGTGCTCATGAAATAAAATTAAGAGTAAACAAAAATAATATGGGTGTACAAAGGTTATGTGATTAGTATAATCATGAAAAATAGTCAATGAGGCTCAAAACAAATATGAATTTCTTTTATCAAAAACATGTAGATTATAAAATTTATTTTTCATTTAAAACAAACTTCAAGTTATATGTATGTTTTATCCAAAATTAATAATATACATACATATCTCAAACATAAACGAGTCTATAATTTCATTTGCATGAAGGCAAGAGACTCAAGGGTATACATGTATATTTATTAGTTTTAGACAAGAATAACATATACATGAAGTAAAACATGCATAAGAATAAGAAAAACAAGTTAAAATGCACGAATCATCAAAACTAGGCTATACTAGTATATCTAATGGGTACAAACGAGCAATTAAGTAGAAACATTTAATAATCAATGTGGCTCACTATTTGTATGAGTATATGCACAAATTAATGAAAATATACATTTAAATATGTAATCAAAACATGAAGCGCAAAACTATAAATAAACATGATTATTAAGGTAAATGCACATGTTTTAGAGTAATGATATACACAATAGTTAAACTAAAGTGAGAACACAAAATATGAATCTATATGAACATGGGTGTATCTCAATTACTTTACATGTATGTCATAAGTCTAAATAACATGACATTTAATAACAATCATGATAAACATGCTAAAAAATCAATAATGTAAAAGCATGTAAACAAATAAGGAGTTAGAGATAGTTACCAAAACCATTAGGGCACATATCTATATCTCCAAACCATGGTGGTCCTCCCACAAGCTTCCTTGATAGTGATGCATCAATTGTATATCCATCTAGCCCATGCATCCACCACTAAGGCACTAATTCTCTCACGTCATGTAAGAGTTCACACCTATATAAAACACAAGAGGTGGGGATTTTGGTACCCATTTTCTTTTGGATCCATAAGGGTTAGCATTATTTGGAACCCAAACATTTTTATTAGCAAAATTTTAGAATGTACCTTATCATAACAAAACTTTGCTAAATGGCCTTTGAGCCACGTTGTGCATATTTATATACTCTAGAATGCACATGAGAGTGAGTGTGATCATGATGTGTAAAGTTTGCATATGTGTGTTGTGGGTGATGTGCATAAACATGTGGAACTTGTTTCTTTTGAAACAAGATTTTCAATCTATTATGATTTAATGCACATTGCTCAAGGTTGAGCTTAAACAATCTATTCTATTTTTTAAAAATTAAATCTCATTTTTATCAATAGTAGCATGAAAAACATGATGAGAATGAGAGTCAACACTCTTGTTCTTTATAGAAATATTTTCTTTTTCCTTTGAAATAATTTTTCTTTTTAAAGAGTTATTTTCATTCAAAGCAATCTCCTTTTCTTTTCCACCAAAGTGATTTTAGTTTTCAAAGAATTATTTCCTTCACAAATATCATTTATTTAGAAAACAAGAAAATATTCTCCTTTTTTGAATCTTCATTTTTTTTGAAATGTTTTCAAATTTATTTTGAAAAGAATCTTTTTCTTCTAAAATAGAATCATATTTCTTTTTCAATCTTTTATTACCTTTTTAAGCAAATCATATTTTTCAAAAAGTTGTTGACAAAATAAAGCAAGCTCATCATAAGACATGTCAACATACTCATCAAGCATGGATTCAGAATTTACCTCAAGGGGGTTATCCCCGTGGACCATGTAGCACAAGTTGGAAGCATCACTTCCATCATCCGAGTCACTCCCCGCATAATATTGCTTTGGTTCACCAAGGGAGACTATAGTGTTTCATACTACAAAAACCAAATCAAAGTTAAAACTCTTAGATAAATATTCATCATTTAGGGTTGACTTTAGAGCATGGATGGCTTTGCATTAGCCTCAAGATATTTGCCATTTAAACAATAAGAGTCTTTAATAGTGAAAAAATAAATATGAATACCTAGGGCTTTGACGTACATTGACATCTTAACCTTCTAAGTTTGGGTGTTAAGAATATCAAAAGTGGGAGGTGACATAACATCTATGTGTGTGTATAAATATTGTGATTAGCTAAAAATGAGGATCTTTAACTCTAGGTTGTTAGACCCAATTCAAGAGCACCAGGCTCTGATACCAATTGAAATCACCTAGAGGGGGTGAATAGGTGACTAGCTAATCTAATGATGAAATAATGCGGAATTAAAGCCATTTATGCAAACTAAAAACTATTAAGCTAAACACACAAAGTATAACACAAGAGTGTAGCCGAATTCCCGGTGAAGGGCTCTGAACTATCTTCTCAAGATTCCTCTAGATAAAAGTTGAGGTGCCGCTATGGCTTGCTTGATTGAATACAAGTGTGAGCAAATAATCCCAAGCTTATATCATATAAGCACAAGTATATATCAAGCATATAATGTAATGCCCCGATCCCGCGAGTACAGAGACGTTGCTGCGACGCATATACATAGATCGGAAATACCCTCACGTATATACGCTAAGCATCAGAACAAGTAAGAATCAGAGTACGGAAGCAAGTAGTGCATTATACATTACAACATATGAGTACAGTTATACAGTTATCATCAGATGTGACACAATAGTACAAGAATATTACATCAACGATAGGCGCAAATGCGAGAGTACAAGGAGATGTACAAGTATGAACAGTACAAAAGAGGCTCAAAGTCATAATAGGAAAAACTCTAGAGCCGAGCAGGGGGGCCTGAAAGGATGGGGCTCTGGACGGTCTGCCGGAGATCCCTGCTACCGCTGTGCTTCTCAGGTCAGCAACTGGGAGAAGCCACACGCTGCAAGCTCTAAGACCTGGACATGAGGATCCAGAGGAGTCAGAACTCCCCAGCAAGTGGTGATGCGAATGCCAAGTGGCGTGCAAAGATAAGCACATGTGTATCGATAAATCCGAATCATAAATATACCTAGAAAACTGTGTTGTGAGTACATGCATACAGGAATAAGAGAGATATAGCAGGTGACATTCAGCAGAGAATAGGCATGGTATAATAAGATAAGAGCAGGTAAAGAGACGAGAAATAAAGTAGATAGGACAATACCAGATATCTCCTAAAATAACATAAAACAGATAAAGCCGAATAAAACTGATTACGAGCAAAGCTGATCGTACAAGCTTAGGTCACTGCTTCATGAGACTAGTACTTCAAAGGAATAATCCAAATAAGGAAACCCTCATATATATACCTTTATCCTATGTCACCGTAATCTGAGCACGTACAACCCGAGTTACAAAATAACACAACAAATTATGTATTAGCATCTTATTATAATTGGGGCCGTCTAAGTTGTAGGCTTCAGTATGCGTCCCATTCCACATACTTCTACTTACAACTTATAGAGCAAGTTATTTGAAAACTGATGAAGTTCAACGAACCATGTTTAGGATGGGCCCCGTACATGCCCGGGATAAATGGTCCAGGAGTATCCGGTGTTGAGCCGAAGTACCGCTAGGTACCGGGACTTATGTACGCTCGAACAGGAATAGAGTATCACAGATCTCATAGAAATAGGCCTAGGGTATGTGCATACTCGGCAGGAATAATCAGGAGTAGGGGTGCCAGCACACCCCACAAAATCCCTGGTGGCCGCCAGGTGATCCCTCAAGTATGTGGTCACGCGTGACTCGATAAGACCACCATAAACATGACTATTCAGGACCTATCAGTTTCCCTCGAATCGGGTGCAAGTTGTCTTATTAGAATTTATTATGTAATTATCAATTTACGAGAAGAGCAAGAGCAGGACATGATCAGGAATTCAGGAGTACATGAGTACATGTGTAACAGGAGTACAGGTCACTATATATAATATAGGATAACAGGGCAGGATTCCCGTAAATATGATAATCACAGTCAAGTATTAATATGACATGAGGTAGGTGATAAATCATGTCATAATAGGAAGCAAGTGTTAAGTAGTAGCATGTCAGGTGTCAGGTGGTAACACATTAGTTGTTAAGTGATACAGATAGGTGTATGTCAAGTGTTAACATAACAAGTATATACATGGCAAGCGATAGAGTAATAACTGAGCACAATTAAGCGGAGCTGAGCAAGCTAGAGGTACGGACAGCGAACAGTGTTTAACACTAGAGCGCCTGGCGAGGTTACTGGAATAACTCGGCTTAAAGTACGAGTAGAAAATCCGGAAGTAGCTTCCCTAGACGAATCTAGTGGTAAAGCCCTAAGCGCTAAGCGTGCATACCAGGCGGAGCTGAGAGACCTGACGGTCTAAGCGCACTTCTCTTTTGAGGTAGTGGACGAGAACCCAGAGGCTAAAGTACGCTCGGGGTTTAGGCGCACTCTCGGTAGCTACCACGAAACCCATAAAGGTACATGCCTGAAACCATTGGGTAGCCAGCCTGAGAGTGGGCAAAACCTAAAGTCAGTATGAGAGTGCCTACACGAGATATTAGTATTACACGAGCATACATGCAAGCACGATAATATCTATACTACTGTGAGTGGAGAAGCTAGGACCCGGAGGCCAAGTAGAAAGCCCGAAAGTTGAAGGGCTCGGAGGCCAAGTATGAAGCCCGGAGACAAACGACCATGAAGGGTCGACCACGCATGGTAATAAGTAGTAAAAATACATCACAGGCATGGTATATGTGCAAGAAGTAAATTATTTTAGTACAAGCATTCGTCACAGGCATATACATATACAATCACGGGCACTCGATCACATACAAATATAGGACCACCGCCCAATACAAAATACACATAAATTTATAATAAAATACATGTCGAACTGATGAAGCGGGAAAAATCAAATGGAGGCGAGGACACTCGCCTAAATCTTCGAAAATGCTTGAAAGCTTTGAAATTCCAGGAAATCGCGCATGCGCCATAAAATATAATAATTATATACATATTTTTAGAGGGAGAAAGAGAAGAGGAGAGAGAAAAAAGAGAGGAGAGAGAGAATCTGGAGAAAGAGATGGCGGTTAGAGAGAGATGAGAGAGAGAATCAAGAGAGAGAGGAGAGAGAGAATCTGGAGAGAGAGAGTACATAGGGGGCAGAGGGGCTGCTGCCCCCCTCTCTCAGCACACGGCCTGACTCAGCCAGGCCGTGGCCCTCCCCATCCTGGCGGCGCTTGCGCGGCCAAGGGAGTTCGCTGGAGGCAGTGCCGGCCGCCATTGCCGGCGCAGGCCTGGGGTGGCCGCCGGCCACCCAAAAGAGAGAGAGAAAGAGGGAGAAGGGAGAAGGGGTGGGGTTAGATGGTGGAGGTGGTGATTTTAGGTGGTGGTGGAGAAATTAAAGGAGATAGGAGGAAGAGGAGGAGTAGGGTGTTGTAAAGGTGGGCTTGGAGTGGAGAAGATGGTGGTGGCGGTGGTTAATTTGAAGAAGATGATGAAGAAGAAGAAGGTGGAGTGGTGGTGATTTTGAGGAGGAAGGAGATGGAGATGGTTGATGTTGTTGGAGATGGAGGAGAGGGAAGAGATGGCCAGAGTTGGGGGGCTTCCTCATCGGTATTGGTGGCCGGAGCGCCAGAGGGGGCGCTAGTTGGGCGTCGGCAAAGAAATGGAGGAGAAGAAGAAGGGAAGGGAGAAGAAGAGAAGGGAGAAGAAAGATAAGGTAAAAGAAAAAGAAAAGGAAAAAGAAAAAGGAGAGAGAGATTGATGGAAAGGAGGAGTGATGGGACCGGACCCATGTGGGGGGTATGGGTTCGGCGGTGAAATGATGGGAAAAAAGAAAGGAAAAGAAAGAAAGAAAGAAAGGAAAGATTCCAAAAATATAATATTATAATAAGGTCAAAAATATCAACTGTTTCAGAAAAATTCTCAAAAATACTCAGAGATAGAAAACATCATTTTGAGGAATAATACGAAATCTATTTTAAAAATAAAATCCCATTTTTAAATTAAAATTCTGAAGTCAACCGTCGATACCGGTCTACACGGGTCGGTCGGATTTGATAAATTCTAAAAAATCTCAGAAAATATATTAAAGAAGAAAATATGATTCTAAGATGCAATGGAAAAGTGGAATTTAGAAATTCAATTCCGATTGTAAATTAAAAATCTTGAAATCAACCAGCGATACTGGCCGACACCAAATCCGGTGGAATTTTGATAAATTCAAAAACTTCTCAGAAAAGTATTTAGATAGAAAATTGATTTTAAGAAATAATGTGAAAAGCAGTTTCTAGTAATTTCACTGTGTTTGTAAATTAAAAATCTGAGAATCGGTCAGCGGTACTAGTCGACACCGGTTTTGAAGATTTTCAATTTTATTCAGAAAAATTTTAAAAAATCATAGAAATTATAGAATATTGGAAACGATATTTGAAATTGAAATCAGTCAAATCTGAATACCAGAAAGATCAAATTGAGTAATACACTAAGATCGGATCCCCGGTTCAGACTGGGGCTGACTCCGAGTCCACGAATCCTGATCTAAGGCAAAACGATCATATAAATAATTCATAATACAAAACAAATACATGAAGTAAATTGAAAAATAAGATCAAAAAAAAATCTAAATACGCAACTAAGTTCGTATTCTGGGAGCGGGTGTTACATATAAAGATGAAAGCAATGTAAGCGTGCAAGATATAAACACAAGTGAGAGTGAGAGAGAGCTATCGCAAACATGGGAGATTTGTTTCGAAGTTCGAGCACTCTTACTCTATGTCTCCGCCTTCAACACTATGAAGAATTTTCACTAGAATCGATCCCACCGGATCACTCAGTGCCGCAACACCTGCAACGAGTTCACACTAGAACTCCTTAGACTCACTAGTCCCTCTCTTGTCCCACAAGAGCTACACATGCAAGCACACTAGCTTGCCGAGGCCGCACTTCTACACCGAGCTCCCATAAGAACTCGAAACAATACGAACCCGCAAGTTCGCCTCCTAAACACAAAGATGAAACACTTTGGTGATCTCAACACTTTGATCACCTAAGAACACTCTCACAACAAAGATCCCTATAGGATTGATATAACAATGGATAGCTCAAGTTGAGTGTAAGAAAATTAGGATTGATTTGGTGGTGAAAAACTTTAGAAATCTCTTTTATAAAACACTCTTGAAAAACTCTCCTTTTGATATGGAAGTATTTGGCTCTAAAACAAGTGGAGATAAACACTTAGAAGTGTAGGAAAAATTATCTTGAAAACTCACTTGAAATCTTGTTGAAAACAGTCCAAGGGAGGCCCAATATATTGATTGCTCAAAACAGAGTACAGAGAATATGAAAATTGTATGTGATTGGTTTCAACTCTGAATCTTTTGCAATTTAACCGCAGTAGCAAGAGCTAAACGGGTCGAACCTTAGGGAGAGATGTGATGGAAGCTCTTTGGTAATATTATGTTCTTATTATCTTCTCTGTTAAAGAACGTGAAAAAGAAGGGATGGATTTGTATGTGGGAAAAGAATTAATCTAAAAGAAAGGATCACAACTTACTAATAATCAACCACCATACATGCTAATGCTAGATAGATAATTACTTCACTTCAAATCTTAAACATGATATTCTACCAAAAAATCAAGCAAGATACATAGGATAGAAACTAGGTTATGATTTAAAATAACACCATCCAAGTTTTAACGTTACAATATCAAGGTTATCAATCAAGTATAAAGTAAGAAAAAATTATTAGAAAGTATTTTGCAAATCTTAACCCTATTTGAAATAACACTAATCAACGTTTAACATTAAAATATCAAGATTTTCATCAAGCATAGATTAAGAAAAAAGTTAAGAAGTATTAGCAAATATTTGACCTAATTGCTTATCCTAATGAGTCTTCAAGAATAAAAATTATAGTAGGCATGCATATGATCTAATCTGGTTATATATTAGACATTAGATGTGATGGTGGTGATGTCTTAAGCAAGCCATGAGAAAAATCTAGCCACTCATAATAAACATAACAAGTTAAATAAAGAAATAAATAAATAAAGCAAGAAAAAGAAAATAACAAAAGAGATATGAAAAGAACGAAAGCACCTTGTATTGATCTGTCACCTCGAATTACAATGGCTTCTCCTTCTCACAAATCTTGAATTAGAAGTAGAAGTAGAAAAAAATTACAAAAGAAATTTGGAAAAGAACCTAAAAGAAAAATCCTAAGCTATGATCTCTGATGTGGAGATGTTTGATAATGAGAGATTTCAGCTATTTAAATAGACCTCAAATCTAATCACAATAGGATACAAATTAGAAGGTTTTCTAATTCAACAAGGAATTCAGTCAAGCAGCAAGTTGGCGTGTTGTTTGCGGAATATGACTCACCTGAAGGCTGAATTAGACAGAGTGGTAAACATAACAATTATAGTCCTTCACGTCTTCTTTCTGTAGCATCTTAAATCATTTGATTTGAATATCTATAGCAGACGTTATGAGCTGAATACTAAAAGGTGTACAGTCAGAATCCGAGTCTGAATTGATTTTGAACTCTATTTAATTTGAATTATCCTCCTTTTGCCTTTTAGGATTAGCTTTATCCCCTTCATCTTCTAGGACTTTATCTTCTGAATTTGAACATGAATTTAGGAGATGAAGATTAATCCTTTCCTCCTTTAGATTCAATTTAAAATCCAACTTTAAATAGGATTAGAGATAAAATAAAGCTTCTTGTATCTTTATGCTCTCATTTAAGTAACTACACACCACAGTAAAAAAAGGGTTAATAGCATTAATAAAGGAATGATCAAGGATATATGTGTAAAAGTCATGATAAAAATACAATTTTGGAGTACAATCATATATAGGCTCCCAAAATATGGTCGTTGGAGGCCAACTCAGAGGAGATCCTGCTGTCGGTCGATCGCCCGGTCGACCGACTAACGGTCAGATTTCTGACCATTGTGCCATCGGTCAACCGGCTGGTCGACCGAGACCTAGATATAGAGAGCAGGAGCCCTCTGCCGGTCGACCGGGGGCACATCCAGATAGCAGAGCTCTCTGGCAGTCGACCGGGTCAGTCGACCGGCCCTCCAACCAAATAAGACTGTGCACGTTTATGCACATCGGTCGACTGCCCAGTCAACTGACCTTGGCTCGGTCGACCGTGTGGTCGACCGGCAGAAGGCAAGAACACAGGTTTTAGAGACTTAAAACTTGGTGTTTTTACCTATAATAAAATCCCATAAATTCTCATAAATTTTACAAAAATAAGTTCATTGATATACTTTGATATACAAACATGTTTGATTAAAAATCAAAACATATTATAAACATTTTGAACTATTTTTGTAATATAAAAGTTTTGCCTTAAACAAAAACCTGTTTTTTTCAAAAACAATTTTTCCAAAATCTTTTCTAAATACAAAAACAAGATATCTAAACACTTTTGAAGCTTAGTGTGTATGGATATGATCCACTACACATATATGATAAAATATCTATGTTTTGACATTAAGCTCTAAAATAAGTTTTGATAAAACACATGTACATTTTTAAGCTTTAAAAACAAAACCGATATTTTTCAAAATAAAAACTCTTTTATAAAAAACACATCTAAATCTTGTGTGTGACTGTATATGAACTTGAGCAATCCACCAACTAATCTATCCTTATATTTTATCTAAAAATAAAATCTGACACTTACAAACTTGACACAAGTCTCTTGGAAATCTTCTCTTGAAGGTCTTCTTCTCCTTCTTGACTTGATCCAAACCTTGATCCAATGAACTAGACTCTTCTTGAGTACTTGTGATGTAATTGATGCGCGAGCTCTTAAATCGACATGTGCTACCTCCAAAACTTTGACTTTAAATTCTGTTGAAGCTAAACACCAACTAAGATTTTGATCAAATATCTGATACTAATTAAACAAAAGATCATTAGTACTAAACTATATGAGTTAATCATCATTAAAACTATAGCAATGGGCCTTTGGGCAACAGTTTCGTACGTTTTACTAGGTATTCTATAAGGAGGGAGACAATCGTCTTTAAGGCTTCACTCTATAATGACTCTGGTAGAGTAGTGTGAGTTATTATACTTCTAAACATGTCTTTTATTGTGCGATTTTATCTCTCAATAACCCATTCTAACGAGTATCCCTGGTATCACTGACATGGATACTAGCGACAATACCACACTCTTTCAAAAATTGACAAATGGTAATCTACCTGATCTGTTATATCTGACATAATGCTCACCACCACGATTAGATCTAACGACTTATCTTTCATTCAGTTGATTTTGACTTCATCTTTATAAATTATAAACATATCTAGTGATTGAGATTTCTCATATAACTAGTATAGTACCCATAGCGAGAGTAATGGTCTATAAAAGCAATGAAATATTCGTGACCATTTCAAGAAGTTGTAGGGAATGGACCACAAATGTATATACACCAAATTCAAAGACACCTGAACTCCGTCTAACATCAAACTTCTCTATTTTTTATTAATGTTCGCTTAGTGCCTAAGCTTTTTACATATAAAGATTCAGGATATGAAGTATGAGATTTCAATTTATATAGCCATCAATCAGAATTCTAGTACCAACAACTTTAGATTTGAAAAGTAGACTAAGAATTTCATTACCAAGAGTGACAGTAAAACCATATCTGTCAAACAATGAAATAGAAATAAGATTCTGTCTAGACAGATGGTTCATATAAAATCTCATCAAAATCTAATACAAAAAAAATCAGAATCTAATTTAAGCCTGCAAATTCCAGTAGCTTCAATTGCTGCTTTTCATTGCTGTATACATATCGCTCAGCTGGGGCCTCCTTTGAGTTTGAAAGTTCCGCATTGAATCACTTATGTAAATATCTATCTACCAAGTATGGGGTGGCATTAAAACTAAATTAATTCAGAACAAACAAAATATGAGATATATCCTTCTTCATTAGTCATTATGATGCTTTATGCAATTCTTCTTGAGGTGTCCTACTTTCTTGCATAAGAAGCACGTAATGACCTTAGACTTCTTCTTCCTACACATTTGCCACTTAAGAACAGCAACTGTAGTGGTGTTTATGTTCTCCTTTTAGTTATACTTTTTTTTATTAGAGGTGTTATCATGTATGCTAAGTGAGCACTTTCAGTCTTTTTATTTTAATATCTTCTTCTCTCAGACACAGTGATTGATGAGCCTAATGAGAGTCCACTTTCCTTTTTTAGCATTATAAATATCTTGAAAAAGGTTATACTATATAAGAAAGGAGGTCAGAATGAAATGCACTAGAATCTCTTCAGAGAATTCTAATTTCAGCACCTTGAGTTTAAAAACAAGATTGAACATTTCCATAATGTACTCCTTATGTTTTCTTTTCCATTGTAGCGCATATTTATCAATTGCTAAGATGTATGCTGGCCTCAACTTTATTCGATTTAATAAACTGGTCAGTTACTTCAGCTGAAAAACTCTACCACTAACTTTATCAGGCATAAAGCCCCTAATAGTTATAAGAATAGAATATTTTATGACTAGTAAACACATCCTATTAGACCTCTCTCACTTATCATAATTGATCTTTTCTTTAACTGAATTTTTATTAGTGATAGTAGGGGTCCATCAGTTCTTAAGGTATAATTAGGTCCATGAATCCTAGGATGATCTTTTGCGTAATTTTATCACTTCTTAAAGTTTATACCATTCAATTTAGACTACATAAGCTTACAATTTCTAATCAATTTAACATAAACATTACATTTAACAAAATTCTATTATAATAGCCGTAAAAATTGAATTTCAAAAAATGCAACCAGTTTAACCGATAGAGCTGTCGGTTAAATTTTAGAACAAGTTATGTCTTTATGCTAACACTGTATTGACCCAATATAAATAACCTAAAATGTAGGTACTATGTAAGAGAACAGCCTTCCTTTGGGTCGACTGTCCCTTTATAGGATTGGTCCCAAAATTAAGTTATCTATATCGACCATATAAGATATGTATGACCCGGCAATAATGACAACCTTTCTTTGAGTCGATTGTCACATGCATGTGCCACACAAATCTACGCATCTTAATTCTTGTTCCGCCGTCGGACTAGTTGATGAGGGTAATGCAATATAGGCCTATAGTGTAACAATCTTTCTTTGGGCTGACTACCACGCATCAAGGTTTTTCCATTTGCATACCCACATGAAGTATCTGACCTCTTACATAATTCTGTCAAACAATAGTCTTGTTTTGGGCCGGCTATTGTCCGCATGAACTATATACGCAATAAATAAGCTCTTTTATAAATTTTTAACTTGAACACACACACACATCTTTATCTATGTATTATCAACTATAATAATCATCAATATTCCTTATGCTAGAGCAATAATATTGATGAAGCGAAATCATGAATGGATATATATACCACGGTAAATAAACACTTCAATATTTTTTTATGTTAACTAACTACTGTTTTGTCATATCTAGTACCAGTAATACTGCAGTGCTCGTCAAGAGCTTCAAAATGGCTATTTACAAGCCCAAACAGAGGTCGGATGAGCCCGTAACAGCTATTGAAGTTTCTATTAGAAAAACGGGTATGCAGTGCTTATCGGATCTGAATCAAACCCGCCACGGTTGAATTATGGGTTCCTTAATGGTTCAAGTTTAATAAACTAAATAAAATCCGATTAGTTTAATGTAAAATTAATTAGGATTAAAATTCTTATTTGATTAGAATTCTACCCCAAAATTATCTTTATAGATTAGAATTCTATGTCAACCTAAAACCTAAATAAATCTCAAGCAATTTAAATTCAAACTTAATATGAGATTAATTAGGAGTAGGTTCCTTATTAGATTAAAATTATATCTCCAAATTTTTTAATCATAACTAATCTCATAATCCTACTGAATTAGAAACCTAAAACAATTAACCAAAATATTTTTAATACTGTTTTGCCTCCACAAAGCCTCACGCCAGCCACAAACGGGTCCCGCACGCATGCCTAATCCTTCCGCAAGCGTGTCCTTCCGCATGCATGCGCTTCTTGCATTCTTGCAGCAAGCGCTGCATGCATGCACGTGTTGCTTGCTGCATGCACAGTAAATCTTTTTTTTTTTTATACTTTACTTTACTCACGCACGCCATGAGCCTTCACGCGTGCATGCAGCCAGCCAAGGACTGGCCGCAGCACGTGCTAAGCATTGAGGCCACTTTTTATTTATTTTAATTTCTGTTTTAGTAAAAAACAAATTAAAACAATAATAAGAACACACAGAATAATCCAGAAAATGCAGACAAATTCAATATAATAATCTCATTTAATAATGTTGAGACACAAAAAATAATTCTTTATTGAATAAATAAAGAAATCGATTGTAATTTTAATAGATTGAGATCAAACATTTCTGTAGATCATAATGATCTGATAAAGAGATGGCTCTAATATCAATTGTTGGATCTAATAATTATTCCATACAAGATCACGCATAAACTAAAACCTTCTTTATCAAGATCAAAAGGAAGGAGAGTGTAACACCCCGTTCCTGGAATACGTACTTAGATACGTATTTTTATTTTTCTATCATATTTCTTGATTTAGTTTTGTATTTGTTTTGTTTTATGATTATTGGTGTGATTATTTTGTATTAGATCCGGATTCGTAAACTCGGAGTCAACCCTAGTCTGAACTGAGGGCCCGATCCTAGTGTATTGCTCGATTTGACCTTTCTGATAGTCTGATTTCTGATAGTCCGATTTGACCTATTTAAGTTTTAAATATCGTTTTTTATATTTTAGATTTTTTCATGATTTCTGAAAATTTTCAAAATATTTGCAAAATCTTTAAAACCGGTGTTGGTCGGCATCGCTAACTGATTCCAAGATTTTTAGTTTTCAAATGGAGTTAAATTTTTAGAAATGGCTTTCGCATTACTTCTTAAAATTTATTTTCTAATTAAAGGAATTTTTGAGATTTTTCAGAATTTATCAAAAATCTACCGGTTTTGGTGTTGCCGGTATCGCCGGAAGATTCTAAAATTTTTAATTTGAAAATCAGATTGAATTTCTCGAATCCTATTTCACCGAGTATCTAAAATAATATTTTCTATTTTTGAGAATTTTCGGAGCGATTCTGAAACAGTCGATTTTTACCCTACTAAAAAATATTTCTTTTCTTCTTTTCCCTTCTCTCCCTACGTACTCCCCATCCTTCCTATACCCTGCCATGCCACGTACACTGCAATAGCAGTTGAAGCCTTACCCCCATGTGAGCCATCCCATCACATCACCCCCAATATCTCTCTCCTTTTCTTTTTTCTTTCTTTTCTTTCCTTTATATTTCCTTCTTCCCTCTCATCTTCTCCCATCTCTTTTTCTCCTCTCCATTTGTTGACCGGGGCCCAAGCCCAGCCCCCAACTCCGGCGCCCCCTTCCCCCCCCACCCGGCAAACTAGGCGGCGGTGGCCACCCCTTCTCCAATCAACCCCACCAACCCCAAATTTATCATCACTTCCATCATCTTCTCCTTCTTCCTACAATCACCACCATCAACCTATCTCCACCAACTCCACTACCCATATTTCACCGCCACAACCCCTTCATTACTTCTTCTCTCCCCATCCCTCCAAACTCACCATTTTTCCTCTCTAATTTCAACTTCTACACCCAAATACTCCACCATCAATCCATCACCAATCTCCACCACCATCACCACTCATAAATCACCACCACTTACATTACCATCACCATCACTACATCAT
This sequence comes from Agave tequilana, assembly GCA_038442645.1. Lineage (NCBI taxonomy): Eukaryota > Viridiplantae > Streptophyta > Magnoliopsida > Asparagales > Asparagaceae > Agave > Agave tequilana. The sequence continues at coordinate 8,577 of JAVJIF010025236.1, read as the reverse complement.
CCCCATCACCACCAGCTCCTTCACTATACACCTTCATCTCCTCCTCACCGTCATCAACTCCACTTTCAAGATCCTCCACCACACAACAACCAAACAGCAACCCCCATCTCTCCTTCTCTTCCACCCTAGGGGGGCGGCGCGCGGCCACCCCTCCCCCTCACCGGCCGCCCCTCTGGCGGTGGGCCGCCGGCCGGCCACCCCTCCTCACCGGCCGCCTCTCTGGCGCGGCGGCCAGAGCGCCAGCCAGCCGGCCATATCCTGTTGGCCCAAAAGGTTACACTCTCCATTTGTTTAGAGTTTTGATGATAACAAACAAATAAGAGCTATTTGGTACTAATTAGTTTGTTAAGATAAGTTTCAGGTTTGTACCAAAATTGGAGGCCATGCTTAGCTATAGCAACAACTTCTAGGTTCATGAAGCAAAGAAGGCACATAGCACATCAAGGAAGGACCTAGAAGAGAAGGCTCTAGCAAGGCATTGCATGGCTCAAGACTTCAAGATTGCTCAAGATAATTTAGATTGTTTTTAGTTTAGAGTTTTGTTAAAGAATAGTGAATAGGTTTGAAGCTCCATCACACACGTTTTGCGCACATCTTATTTCTTAGTTTAATTCATATAAATAATACAAAAAATATTTTGATACAAAATCCTCTGCCTACAAATCCATATTTATGTTTTATACTTATTCCTATTAAACATTTTGATAAAAATATTCATCTCCTCAAAATTCTGTTTGAAACTTGATTTGGCCTGAGTCGGTCGACCGCCCGAGTCGACCGTGACTATGTCAGGCTTTGCCGGTCGACCGCCCGAGTCGACCGGGGTCTGCAGATGCACGTATCAGTGTGCAGTTTCACGGTCGACCGTGACGGTCGACCGAGACCTGCCTGACTGTAACACTTTGCTCTCTGTTTGTTGGGTCGACCGGGCGGTCGACCGTACCTGCAACGGTTATTTTCTTTGTACTAGCGGTCGACGGGCCGGTCGACCGGACTAGCCGTTTGAACAGTAACGACTAGTTTTCTGAGCAGATTTATTTTGTCCTTTCTCACTTAAGTGTGTTTAAGTGACATGTTTTGGTTTTAATACATTCTGATTAGCCTTAAAATGTTTTCTCTTAAAACCTAGCCCTCTCCTATAAATAGGGGTGTTTAGGGAGAGTTTGGTAACTAGAAAAATTATCAAAATTTCCAAAAGTTTAAGGCTTTAAAAAAGACTTGGTTTCTTGGTTTTTGTACTGAAATTCTCTCTCATTTTCTGAAGTGCTTTCAGAACTCTCTGATTTCTTTTTTTCTCCTTACAAACAAGAGCTTCATTCCTACTCATTGTTCTCTAAGGACCTTTGTAAGCGAAGAGAATTTGCAAGAGAGAGTTTGTGGTCTTTTGACTACTCAGAGATTGCTTGTACTTGAGATTGTGGAGTTGGGTACTCCGGTGTATTTGTGACATCTTTGTGATAGTGGAAGTGGTTGGAATCCTTCTGGGGAAGGCGGGGAAGTAGAGCTGGGTGCTCGAACCTCGATAACAAATCTCGGTGTTTGCGTTTGGTTTACTTGCTCTTATTTCTTGCTCTATTTTCATGCTCTTATTACTTGCTCTCTACATTCATACTATATTCACTTGCTTTGTGAGATTGTTGCTTCATAATTTTAAATTGTGTATTGATTAGCATAATCACCTATTCACCCCCCCTCTAGGTGATTTCATATCCCCCTCTCCTTCTTCTTTCCCTCTTTCCTTCTCTTTCTTTCTTTTCTTTCTTCTTTCTTTCTTTTTCCTTCTTCCAATTTTGCCTTCCTCTTTTCCCTCTAACTCTCTCCCTACCCTCCCTACCTTTTCCAGCGTGCATTAAACCCCCTTCTCTCTCTCTCTCTCTTTCTCTCTTTGTAGCCTCTCTCTCTAAATAATCCTCTCTTCTCTCTCCTCTCTTCTCTCTCTGGCTCTCTCTAAAAATTATTAATAATTATATATATATATTAATATATGGATTGGTGATGTGTACGTGTTTCTGGTGTTTCGAGATTTTATGTCATTTTTTGATGATTTAGGCGAGTACGTCTCTTTTGTTGTTTCATACTTTATTACCATCGTTACATGCCTAATAATTATATCTGCTTTTAATACATGTTGACCGTTAGTATAACTCATTAGACGGTATTATACTAGGTATACCTAGATTTGCTCCCGCTTCACCCAGCTTCTCATGGCTAATTAATAAACTAATATTATTATTGTTATAAAATAGTTGTGAAGAGTTTGAAAATTTATTTATACTATTTCTGTACCATGTTACGTGACCAGATGATTACCGATATTTGACACATGATATCTGACACCAGTACTTGTCATGCTATACTTGGCACTTGATATCTGACACCGGTACTTGCCATTGTTACTTGACACTTGAAATATGCCATCGATACTTGTCATGCTATATTTGACACTTGATATATGACACCAATACTTATCATGCTATACTTGACACTTGATATATGACACCGGTACTTGCCATGTTATACTTGACACTTGATATGACATCGGTACTTACCATACTATACTTGACACTTGATATCTAACACACCAGTACATGCCATGCTATACTTGACATTTGATATCTAACCTAGTACTTGACATGTTATACTTGACACCTGATACCTGACACTTGACATCTGACACCGGTACTTGACATGTTATCACTTGACCTGATATTGTGACGCCTGACTGGGTACTATACACTGACACCTGTATTACATGGCACATTCATGATTATCACTTTTACGGAGACTTGGCGTGATATTATACTGCTACCAGACATCTGGTACTCCTGAACTCCTGTACTCCTGAACTCCTATATCCCCTGTACTCATGTCCCCCTGCACTGTTACTATTGTTGATAGCACAGTCAGACTGAAGTCTGGCAGAGCATGCACTGGTGGAGAAGACGAGGATGTATCCCACAATCGTACTAGCGTGGCGGATCCTGAATGGAACTAAGTGCCACACGGAGCAAAGTGCCACACCACACACGTGGTGGAGGTCACCTCTTGAATCCGTGGGGGCCATCTCTAGAATCTATTCCCCACACAGAGCATACCACACACATGGTAGGGGCCACCTTTTGAATATGTGGGGCCACTTCTTGAATCTGTCGGTCTACCTCCTGAATCAACACTCAGAGCAAAGTGTCACATGGAGCAAAGTGCCGCACCACACACGTGGTGGGGGCCATCTCTTGAATCTGTGAGGGCCACCTCTTAAATCTGTAGGGCTACTTCCTCCCTCCTGCCTGAGCCGCCTGGTATTAGTGTGATAAGAATTCTGAGTGCACATTACCTGTACAAATGATAATGTCTGGAGCATATGTTATTTGGTCTCTCCCCTATTCGAATAATGGTACCCGCGTATCGGAGTTCGATGAGTTCTACTGGAAGTGCGGGCTTCAGTGTGAACTGTCGGTGTTGTGGGACGCCGATGGAAAGAAACAAGAATAACATAAGAATGTAACACCCAAACAGTAATAATATTAAGAATGTGTGATATTTGGTCTCTCCTTTGTTCGGGTCCTGGTACTCACATATCAGACCCGAGTGAGTTGTACAGAGTGCGAGCTCTAATATGGACTATCAGTGATGTGAGGTGCTAGTAAGAAGGCGATTGAAATATCAAACATACTGATTATTATTAGTATAACTTAAAATGCGGCACCTTTATATTCTCCGGTTATAGTGTTATGCCCTAAGTTGACACCCTACTTTATGACATATGATTTCTGTGATTACTATAGACACACTCTAGTTCTATTACCCTGAGAACAACTCAGGTTGTATGAACTCAGATGATGGTGACATCGGATATGTAGTATATAGATGAGGGTTTTCTTGTATGGATTATCCCCTCGACGTATCAACCCCATAAATCCATAATCTGAGCTTATACAACTAGTTTGTCCATACTTATATTTATCGCATGTTATATTTATCACATGTTTAATATATTTATCGCATGTTTATGTGTACATATGCTCTCTATACCGTTTTTTCATGCATGTTTTCCGATGCAGATTTATTGATATACATGTATTTACTCGATCTCAGATTTATTATCATTTCCTTTATGTACTTGTCATTGCCTGTAAGCCTGAGCCACCTCACTTGATCATGTACACGTGTGACTGCTTGAGCATGCCAACTGGCTTTATTATATGTACTCGCAGGGTTGCATTTGATAACCTGATTAGTCTCTAAAACTGCATATTTCATACCACATCTTCACATTTATTTAATATTAAATTTTTTAATAATACCTCTCTTGCATGTTTCTAGGTGCATGGCATGAAATAAAGAAGAAGACTTAAAATCACCATTTAATTTGTAATTAAAGGCCCACAAAGATAGTCATTGACTTTGGAGAGTGGTTTCGTCAAAACTAGGGGCCCAAATACAGAAACCAGAACATCCAGCCGACAGGGGAACAGAAGAGGACTGCGCAGCAGGCGTCGGGCACGCGGCCGCCCTATAGCCGTGGAAACGCGGCCATAGCCGCATTTTCGCTGCTTCCTTGTAGAGCCGCATGCCAAGATTTGATTCGCGGCTCCGTACGCGTACCCTGATATCCCAGTTTGCCTATAAATACCCTGGGGCTTTGCAGAGCCCAGGGAGAGGAGTTTTTGAGTAGATTTTAGGTTAATTTTAGAGATTCTTTCCATGTTGTAGTTAGGGTAGTTTACTTCTTCTTCTTCTTTCTCCCTTGTATTTTTCATTTCTTATAGATCTTATAATAGGAGGGATAGTGATACGTGTTTGGAATGCAAGAGTGCTTGTAATAGATGTGACAGGTTATGAAAGGTGCTCTCTTTACCTCTCTTTGTTTTCTTCTCTCTAACTTTTTTATAAATTTAGTTAATCTTTTTTCTCATGGAAACTAACTACTAACCACTAACTAGTCTAACTTCTTACTTGATAATCCACATGAATCTAATAGCTCGACTTGGCCTTGCTCTTGTAAGAGCCATTGATGGCTTATGATGCTGGATCTAACACTCTAACTTTCTAACTCCTAATAAGCTAACATTACTTTACTACATACTTACTTTTAGTTTTGATGGTTTAAGAGTAGCTTGTACTTGTTTTGACGAGTTAGGATGTGATGAGCTACATATGGGTCATGCTTTGAAACGCTCTTGAACGAAGAACTAGTGATTGCCAAGGATACATGTGAGGCAACTATTATAAGAGGTTAGAATGTTGGTGGAGTCATTAGTAGTTAGTAGCATGAGTTTTTTTCTTTTCACTTATTTTAGAAATATATCAAAAAATCACAAATACATTCTTTTCTATGTTTCCCACTTCTTCGTGTTTCACCGTACTCTTCTATTTTCATTCTTTATTTTCTTTTTTTCATTCTTTCAAACATTGAAGAAATTTTAACATACACGTGAACATACCGTATAACCTTCTATCGCCTCCGTCCTTGTGGATTCGACTCGTTTTAGCCTCTATGCTATAACGGAGTATCAAGGAAGTCAAAGCACACACACTTTACATCTTGATTTCAAAACATATACTTTTCGTGCGCGGTTTCCCTGGCCAAATTTTGGCGCCGTTGCGGGGAGGATGGAAACGGTTTTATTTCACGTTTTTGTTAACTTTTCTTCTTTGTTTTTTGGTGTGCAGTCAAATTTTTAGCACTGCAAAAGTCCACACTTGCTTTTGTGTGGTTGGGTAAAATCTTGTATGCTGCTAGTTTTTATTTATATCACTGTGCACTGTAATAAATTTAAGAACTAAAATACAGAAATTGGATGCTTTTAAAACGGTTTAGACATTTGCATCTAGGCACGTGTCAATTTCAATTCTAATATACTATATTTTGTACTTGTGGTTGTTGTGATCTGCAAGAGGTGTACATATGGCATTGTATATAGTATAGGACAAACACGTGAGTGATTTACTCTCTTTGTGTGTTCATTCTATCTATATTGCACAGTTACACAAATTGAACTTAAGGGCAAAACTCAATACAACATAAGGCGGAGAAGTCATTACCCTCCCTTAGCCCAAAAATCACCTCCCCACTCACACAACCCAAACCTAAATAAAACTTGGTAGACGTTGGCCCCTAGGGACATCTCAGACATTTAGGAGATTGACCTAAGGGGGAAGTTGTTAGAAGTTGACTCTTGTCAAATCGGTGTCTAAGGTTGGGAACTGAGAGGCGAACCTCGAAGAATAGTGGTTTGGCAAAATTAGGCTCGTTGCTCTGGCACGGATACCTCCCACTGATCTTGCCCCTACCTGGCTATTAACTTGTGATCAGCTTCAGACAATATACCCCCTGTGGACAATCTAACCAGTTAGGAGTCGTTTAGGTCTAAGTCAACCCTAGCATAGGCTTGTTTTCTTTTTCTTTATCTTTGTTTGTTTGTTTATTGTTTTTTATATATATTGTGAAATTGATTTTAACAACAATAATTCTTTCAATCATAATATGAATCTATATTTTACCCCGACCTCATTTGACTCGGATAACTCCAACCCGGTTATGTACAACATGAACCAACCATATATGCCGAGTTGGGATTATCCGACTCAATATGACCCGTATTCCCAATCCTATGACTATAATTTTTAAAATAACTTCCACTCTTCACAGAGTTCATGGGGATTCACCTACTCCGAGTCAAATTTTCAACTATCTTGTCCACAAGTTTCACAATATTCATTCCCCGATTTTGATTCATATACTCCTTTTCCTGAACCACCAATTGAAGAAAAATTATCATTGGAAGAAGTTGGAAGAAGTAATAGAGGCCCAAAAATAATTTGAAAAAAATGGTAGCCTCATCATGTCCCACAAAATTTCCAAAATTCATGTAGTTCTTTTCCAGAACGACTCAAAGGAAAATCATTGTGGGAAAAAACTACGAAATTCGTGCAAGAGGACTGAGCGAATAATACAAAAATATGAATAAGTTCCCATGTCCATCAGATGTTCATATGACTCAAGAATCATGTCCTTTTGGAATCCAGCTTCAATTTCATCATACCAATCTGAACTTGACCAACATCAACCTCTTGATAGTTTGGCCAGTTATCTATTTCCTGAAATTAACTAGAAGATGAATGTGAATCTGAGCTTCAATTTAGCGATTAGAGTCCAATCCTTGAATCAATCTCGACTCCTATAGTGTTACCTGAACTAAGTAACGTTCTTGAACCAGTTTTGATTCCCATAATTCCTGAACCTGAATCGATCATTCACCCATTTACATTTCTTTTGTGGATGAAAATCAAGATTCAATTTCATTACATCCATTTGCACTTGCCCAAAATTTTGAGAACCACCATGACATTTTGGTAAGTTATCCTTTTCCCGAAATTGAACTTAAGCTTGAAAGTGATCCTGAACCTCAAGTTGATAATTTCATTTCACTTTTTGGTTCAATAATGACTCCGGTATCTTTACCAGATTTTTTTCTATTCGGAATCAACATTGAATCTTGTACCAATTCACTGTGAAATTGAATCACTAATATCTTTGATCACACTTCATTGATAGGGGAAAGTGTGTGTGAACGTCAATTCTTTAGTTTAGACTCTAGTTTAAAACCAATTTTGACTCCCCTTTGAATCTCGGACTTGATCTGAGTCAAATCCCGAGTCAGTGTCGGTTTTTATTCCGGTTTCATTTGAGTCTAAATCACTCATCTTCCAGAGTCATACTTCATTATTGGACAAGACTTTAAAGAAAATGACTCAGTAATTGTTTTTGAAAATTGAAAATTAGATGGGGATAAACTTTTTAATAAGACCATTCAATCAATCATTCTTTTATTGGGTCATGTTAGAGAGGACATTGGTAGGTTCCTTCAAGATCTACATTATCCTGATTGAGTAGCAACGCTTGGCCCAATCGGACTACAACTGGAGCCACCATCATGAGGTAATTTTCCTTCTTTCCCATTTGCTTCATGTATATACACATTCACGATGCAATGGGACAATGCATGAGATAAGTGTGGGGGAGGGTTTACTAACATAGGTTATTTTAAATCTTCTTTTTTTACACTTCTTTTTAGGAACTTTTTAGAAAATTTTTTTGTATAAAAACTCTTTTCTTTTCTTTTACAAAACTTTTTGAAACAAGATACATAATTTATTTATAAGAAAATTAAGATTATCTTAGGAATTAGGAAGACCTAAAATTATGAAATTTTAGTCAAAATAATAGATCTTTTTTAAATTTTAGAATAAGAAAGTAAGATTGAAAAGATAATTTGATCTTGAATTTTTTACCTTAGATATATACAATTCACACTTGCACAATTTTTTGGGATTAAAATAAAGACTAATAATGCCATAAAAAATATATAAAAAAATGATGACAAAACCACTTATTGAAGTTAGGCAATTATGCCTCAGGAAGCATGATTACTCAGACGTAAAACGCTGACAAAAAAAAAAATCCCCTTTAGTTTTGTGGCCTTGTTTACTCGTGTTCTCAAGTCCAAGAGATATTTTCTCATTTGATGCCCTAAAACTATCTGGTTTGGGAGTCACCGGCTAAAGGCTTACTAC